>CALYLW010001779.1:0-93307 GCA_944989445.1 Ampullaceana balthica
CCAATGCAAAACTACCATGCATTAAAAGGCAAATAAAATGACAGGCCTATTTGGTCAAATCTACCCGGCACGTATGCAATTCTCCCGTTCCGTTATACAAAATCTCCCCGCCCGGTATTTGTATGCAAATTCTACCGGACCTGTATATGCAGTACTAAATCTAACGGCCCGCGTATGCAAATTCCTACCGGCCGCCGTATGCGACAATCCTTACCGACCCGTATGCACAATCTTATCCTTGCGGTATGCTAATCTACCTCTGTGCTCCGTATGTAAAATCTACCGCCGTATGGATAATCTCACCAGCCCGTATGCAATAATCTACTTGCGGTTATGCAAATCTACCAGACGTATTGCTAAATTTTACCTGGCCCGTATGAAAATTTATTACCTGGACGCGTTTATGCAGAAATCTACCGGCCCGTATGAATATCTCCCGTTGCCGTTATATCAAATCTTCCGGCCCGTGTTTATGCGATGTGCTCCCGTTACCGTTGCAAAAGCGACCGGGCCCGTGATTGCAATTGTTACCACAGGCTCCGAGGAAAATGTCTACAGGTCCCGTAGGAAAGCTCCCAGCACCTAGAGCAATATTACTCCCGAGCCCTGTCTCCGGTATGAGCACAGATCTCGATTCCGTATGCAAATTCGATACCGGCCCCGTATGCAAAATCTTTACATCGCCGCCGTATGAAAAATACTACCAGACCGATATTCAATTATCTACATGGCCGTATGAAAATCTACCGGCTCGTTTTGAAATTCTACTCAAGCCAGTTATGCAAAATCTCCCGGCCCCCCATATGCAAATGTTCCGACCCGTTAATGAAATATACCGGCCCGTATGACACTCTACCGTCGATGAAATCTACCGGACCCAATGCAAATCTACCGGCTAAAATGCAATCTACAGGCCGTATGCAAATCTACCCTGCCCGTATGCAAATCTCACGTTCCGTATACAAATTCCCGAGCCCGTATGCAATGTCTACCGGACCGTATATGCAAATCTACCGCGCCGCGTATGCAAATCTACCGGCCCGTATGCAAACTCCCGGCCCGTATGCAAATCTCCCGGACCGTATGCAAAATCTACCTGCCGGTATGCAAACATCTACGGCCCGTATGAATATCTACCGGCCCGTATGAAAATCTCCCATGCCCGTATGCAAATCTACCGGCCCTGATGCGCTCAATCTCCCGGCCCGTATGCAAATCTACCGGCCCGACATCCGGCCATGAAATCTCCAGGCCCGTTATGCAAATCTACCGGCCCTATGCAAATCTACCAGGCCGTATGCAAATCTACCGGGACCGTATGCACATCTATACAGGCCGTATGCAAATCTACCGGCCCGTTTGCAAATCTACCAGCCCGTATGCAAATCTCCGGCCCATATGCAAATCTGCCGACCCGTATGCAAATCTATCCGGCCCGTATGTAAATATCTCCGGCCCGTATGAAAATCTACCGCCGATGCAAATCGTCCCGACCCAGATGCAAAACTACCGGCAAAAATGCACATCGACAGCCCATTGAAAATCTACCGGCCCGTATGCAAATCTCCCGGCCCGTATACAAATCTCCCAGCCCGTATGCAAATCTAACCGGCCCGAATATGCAAATCTACCGGCCCGTATGCAAATCTCCCGGCCCATATGCATATCTCCGACCCGTATGAAAATCTACCGGCCCGTATGCAAATCTACTACCGTCCCGTATGACAAATCTACCGGACGAATGCAAATCTACCGAGCGCATAAATTGCAAATCGACAGGCGTATGCAAATCTACGGCCGTATGCAAAACTCACGCCCGTATTAGCAAATCTACCGGCCCGTATGCAAATCTACCAGGACCGTATGCAAATCTACCGGCCCGTATGCAAATCTACCCGGCCCGTATGCAAATCTACCGGCCCGTATGCAAATCTCCCGGCCCGTATGCAAATCTACCTGCCGTATGCAAATCTACCGGCCCGTATGAAAATCTACCGGCCCGTATGAAAATCTCCCAGCCCGTATGCAAATCTCCCGGCCCGTAATGCGAAATCTCCCGGCCCGTATGCAAATCTACCGGCCCCGATGCGAATCTCCCGGCCGTATGCAAATCTACCGGCCCTTATGCATGCTCCGCCCGTAGGCAATCTACGGACCGTATGCAAATCTACAAGGCCCGTATGCAAATCTACCGGCCCGATTGCAAATCTACAGCCCGTATGCAAATCTCCCGGCCGATATGCAAATCTCCGACCGTTGAAAAATACGGCCCGTATGTAAATCTTCCGGCCCGTATGAAAATCTACCGGCCCCGAATGAAATATTCCGGACCCAATGCTAAACTACCGGCAAAATGCAAATGGCTGGCCCCGTTATGCAAATCTACGGCCCGTATGCAAATCTCCGTCCGTATCAAATCTCCAGACCCCGTATGCAAAATCTACCCGCTCCGTATCAAATCTTCCGCCCGTATGCAGACATCTACCGGCCCGTATGCAAATCTACGGCCCCGTATTGCAAATCTACCTGCGTAATGCAAATCTACCGGCCCGTATGAAAATCAACCGCCCGTATGAAATCTCGGCACCGTATGCAAATCTACCGCTTATGCAAAAACTACCCGCCGTATGCAAATCTACCGGCCCGTATAAAATCACGGACCGTATGCAAATCTACCCCGTATGCAAATCTCCCCTGTTCCGTATCAAATCTCCGGCCGATGCGTCTCCCGGCCCGTATGCAAATCTACCGGCCCTATGCAAATCTACACGGCCCGTATGAACATCTTACCGGCAGTAATGTAAATCTCCCAGCCCATATGCAAATCTCCCGGCCCGTATGCAAATCGTCGGACCGTATGCAAATCTACCGGCCCGTATGCAAATCTACCGGCCCGTAAGAAAATCTACCAGACCGTATTCAAATCTACAGGCCCGTGAGAAAATCTACCGCACCTTTGCAAATCTACCAGCCCGTATGCAAATCTCCGGCCCATATGCATAATCTTCCGACCGTATGAAAATATACCGCCGTATGAAATCTACCGTCCGAGAAAGATCTACCGGACCCAATGCAAAACGGCAAAATGCAATCGACAGCCCATGCAAATCTACCGGCCCGTATGCAAATCTCATCGTCCCAGTATACAAATCGTCCAGCCCCGTAGGCAAATCTACCGGACCGATATGCAAATCTCCGGCCCCGTTATTGGCTCAAATTACCGGCCCGTATGCATAATCTACCGGCCCTATGCAAATCTACCGGATCCGATGCAATTACCTGCCGGTGTATGCAAATCTACCGGCCCGTATGCTAAAATCTACCACGGTCCCGTATGAAAATATCTCCCCAGCGTATGCAAATATCTACCGGCCCGAATGCGAGAATCTCCCGGCCCGTTGGCTAACTTAACCCGGCCACGTAGGCGAGAATCTCCCGGCCCCGTAGTGCCAAATACGGCCCTTATCTGACAAATCTACACGAGCCCGATATGCATAATCTACCGGACCGTATCTCAAATCTACAGGCCGCGTATTACAAAAGTCTACCGGCCCGTTTGCGAAATCTCAGCGTATGCAATCTACCAGCGCCCGTAATGCAAATACATCCCGCCCATATGCTAATCTTCCGACCGTATGAGTGAAAATATACCGCGGCGCCGATATGTAAATTCTTCCGGCCTCGTAAAGTGAGAAATCTACCCGGCCCGAATGAAATCTTCGGACCAATGACAGTAAATACGCCGGCAAAAGGGTGCTACTCACCGACAGGAACTTATGGGCATATATCTACCACGGACCGCATGTATGCAAATCTCGTACGCTGTTACAAATCTCCCTCGGTATGCAAATCTACCGACCGTATGCCAGATCTACCGGCCGTATGGCAAATCTACCGGCCCGATGGACAATATCTACCGGACCCGTCAGTGCCAATCTACCTGCCGGTATGCAAATCTACCGGCCCGTATGAAAATCTACCGCCGGTATGTAAATCTCCGCACCGTATGCCGCAAATATCCCGGACCGTATGAAATAGCGTCTGCCGTATGCAAATTCTAGCAGGCCCGGATGCAATGCTTCGGTCCCTGTATGAAAGATCTACCGGGACCGTATGCAAATCTTCGCGGCCCGTATAAATATACCGGGCACTTAGAGAAAATTCTACCGTTCCTCGTATGCAAATCTGACCGGCCGTATGCATGATCTCCCGGCCACAGTTGCCAATCTCATCCCTGCCGAGTGCATGCAATCTCTGGGCCCGTATATGCATCGCTCCGCGCCCGTATGACAAATCTCTCCGGCCGTATGCTAAATCTACCTGCCGTATGCTCAAATCTACCGCGGTTGCAAAAGCTACCGGCCCGTAAACAAAAATAGCATAATCTCACCGGCCCGTATGCCATCAACTCTCCGGCCCGTATGCAAATCTCCACGGCCCGTATCGCAATCTAACGGCCCGTATGAAAATCTACCGGACCTGTATGCAAATCTCCCGGGACGTATGCAACAGTCATCCTGCGTTCGTGTATGCATCATCTCCGTGCCCGTATGCAGGTCTCCGTGCACGCTATGCAAGGCTATCGGCCCATCTGGTACGGGTAGCAATCTGAGCTGTGCCTCGATATGCATAACTACGATCCCGGCCTCGTATGCAGAAATCTGCGGCCCGTTGCAAATCTAACCGGCCGTTTGCAAAGTCTCGACCGGCCCGTTTGCAAATCTACCGCCCGTATGCAAGATCTCCGGCCATATGCATAATCTCTCCGGCCCGTATGAAACGCTACCGGCAACGTACTACGCAAACTCTATGACGGCTGGATATGCATAATCTTTCCGAGCCCCGTAATGAAAATCTACCGCGGACCCGTCTATGCAAATCTTCCGGCCGTCATGCCAATTATCTACCGGCACCGTAGTTCTGAAACAGTCTCCCTGACCCATGCAAATCTACCGTGGCACAATGCAAATCGACTCGCGCCGTGATGCAGAAATCTCCGGCCCGTATGCATAATCTCACCGCCCGTATGCAATCTACGCAGCCGTATGCTAATCTCCCGAGCTCCGTATATACACATATCTCCGGCCCGTATGCAATTTCTACCGGACCGTATGCAAATCTACCGGCCCGCTCGTATTCATAATGCTACTGCCCTATGCAAATCTCCGCCCGTCTGCATATCTCCCGCCCGTATGCAAATCTTTGGCCCGTATGCAAATCTACCGCCCGTATGACATAATGCTACCGCCCGTATGCATAATCTCCCGCCCGTATACAATCCTGGCCCATATGGCATGTCTCCCGGCCCGTATTGCAATCATACGGCGCCGGTACGGCTATTCTCCGCGCCGTATGCAAATCTACGCCCATATGCAATTCTCCGGGCCGTATGCAATATCTATCGCCCTGCACGGTATGCTATAGCTTGACCAGATCCGTATGATGAATCTACTGCCCGTGAAAACATCTCCCGCCCGTAGCATATATCTACCGGCCCGTATGCAAATCTACCGCCCGTATGCAAATCTACAGGCTTATGCAAATCGCACCGGCCCGTTGTCGAAATCTCACAGCTGTTGTATGCAGTTTCTACCAGCCCGTATGCAAATCTCCCGGCCACCGTATTCAAATCTCCCGCCCACTCATGCAAATCTACCAGCTCGTGTGAGATGCAATTCTACCGGCCCGTATCGCAAACCTACCGGCCCGTTGTTCAATAATCTACCAGCTTGTATTGCACATTATACCAGCTCCGTATGCAAGAATTCTCCCGGCCCGTATGCAAATCTCCTGGCCGCGTATTGCAAATCTACCGGCACCGTATGAAAGTTCTACCGAGCCCGTTTGCAATCTATACCGGCCGTATGTTTGTTAACTATTCTACCGGACCCCCGTATGCAATCTCTTACAGGTGTATGCAAAATCTTCCGGCCCGTATGCAAACTGTCTCCCGGCCCGTATACAAATCTCCCGATGGCCCGTATGCAAATCTACCGGACCGTATGCAATTATACCGGCACATTATGCAAATCTACCAAGCACAGTATGCATAATCTCCAGCCGTATGCAAATCTCATGCCCGTATGCAAATCTACCTGCCCGGTATGCAAATCTTCGGCTCGTATGAAAATCTACCGGCCCCGTATGAAAAATCTCCCAGCCCGTTAAACTGCAATCTTTGCGATTCCGTTTGCAAAGATCTACGGCCAAAGAAATATATACTGGCCGTACTGCCAAATCTTCCAGGACTGTATGAAAATCTCCCGGCCCGTCACGTATGCAGAATCTCCGGGCCGCGTACGCAGATCTTTCCTCAGTGATCCGTATGCAAATCTAGAGGCAAATTGAAAATTACTGCCCGGTATGAAGAATCTAACCGGGACCGTATATACAAATCTAACTAGCGCCCGTAATGAAAAATCTACCTGGTCACGTTTGCGAATCTCCGGCCGTTTGCAAATTACCGTGCCCTTATGCAAACTCTTACAGGCCCGTATGTCAATAATCTATCCGGCGTATGCAAATCTACCAGCCCGGTTATGCAAATTCTCTCGGCCCGTAAAAAATGTCTCCCGGCCCGTTTTGCAAAGGCTCCCGTGACCGTATTGCAAATCTACCGGGCCGTGATGCAATTCTACGTGCCCCCCGTATGCAAATCTCCCGGCCGTATGCCAAATCTTTTGGCCCGTATCCAAATCTACCGGACCGTATGCAAATTACCGGCCCGCTATGCAACATCTACCGTCCCGTATACAAATCTCTGGGACCATACTGCTCATGTTCTCACGGCCCCCGTCTTGCACAATCTATCGGATCTGTATGAAGTAAATCTACCGGAACCGTATTCAACATCTACAGGCCCGTATGAAAATTATACCGGCCCCGTTTGCAAAAATTCTACCTACGCCCGTATGCAAATCTCCACGGCCCATATGAAATCTTCCACGACCGTGATGAAAATATACCGGTTCCCGTATGTAATCTTCCGGCTCGTATGAATAATCTACGGCCGCGAAATGAAAATTCTGCCGGACCCAATGGCAAAACTACCGGGCAAAAATGGCGCAAATCGACAGGGCCATATTGCAAAATCTCCCGGCCCGTATGCAAAGTCTCACCCGTCCCGTATACAAATCTCATCACAGCAGTATGGTTTATCTTAATCCTAAGGGAATCGTATGAATTTCTTACCCGGCCCGTATGCAAATCTTACCGGCCCGTATTGCAAATCTACCGCGCCGTATGCAAATCGCTACCTGCCTGGTATGCATAGATATCGAACACGGCCGCGGATGCCAAAATCTCCCGGGCACCGTATTGAAATTACCTGCACCGTATGCAAATCTACCGGCCCGTTTGTCAAATAATTACCAGCGTATGCATATTCTTCCGGCCATATGGCAATAATTCTTCCGGACCCAGTATGCAAATTACCCGGCCCGTATGCATATATCTCCGGGCCGTCTGCACAAATCTAACGGCCCTGAATGATAAATCTCCCCGGCCCCGTTGCAAATATACCGGCCCAGTATGCAAATCTACCCGGCCTATGCATGTTCTCCCGGGCCCCGTATGCTAATCTCCCGGCCCGTATGCAAAATCTCCCAGGCCGGTATGCCCAAATCTACCGGCCGTATGCTAAATCTATCCAGCCCGTATGTCAAGATCTCCCGGCCCGTATGTATACAAATCTGCCCGGCCAGTATGCTAATATTATCAGGGCCGTAATGCAAATCCACCGGCACCGTATTCAAATATTACTGGCCTCTATGCATCATCTCCGCCCGTATGCAAATCTTTTGGCCACGTTTGCTAAATTTAACGCGCCCGTATGCAAATCTACCGGCCCGCCCGTTTTGCAAAATCTCCCGTCCCGTACTACAATCATCTCCTGTGCCCTATGCATGTCTCCGGCCCCGTAAGCAAATCTACTGGCCCGTATGCACATATCTCCCGGCCGTAAACAATATCTACGGGCCCTTATGCACTTCCTTCCCGGCCCGTAGCAAATCTACGTGTCCTGGGTATGCAACATCGACTCGATCCGTCTGATAATCTCCCGGCCGCGTTTTATGCAAATCTACCTGGCCCGTATGGCCAAAAAATCTCTACCGGCCGTAGGCAAATTCTTACAGGCCCATATGCAAAATTAACGGCCCCCGCTGTTGTCAAATTACCAGCTTGTAGGCATATGCTACCAGCCCCGTATGCAAAATCTCCCGGCCCGTATACAAATCTCCCGGGTCCCCACATGCTAATCTACTCAGCTAGTATGCTAATCTACCGGCCGTTTGCAAATCTACCGGCCCGTTGTCACAATCTACCTGCTAGTATGCAATTCTACCAGACCGTATGCTCTCTAAAATTCTCCCGCCCGTAGCTAAAATATTGGTCCTGGTATGCAAATTCTTCCGGCCCGTAATATGAAAGTCTTCCCGGCTGCGCGTATGCCTAATCTACCGGCCCTGTATGTATTCTACCGGCCCGTATGCAAATCTACTAGGCTCGTATGAAGATCTTCCTGGGCCCGTATGAAATCTCCCGGCAACCGTTATACAAATCTCCCGGCCGTAATGCAAAGTCTTCCCGGTCGTATGCAATTATACCGGCACCAATGCTGAAATTCTACTAAGCCACGTATGCAGAAATTCTACCAGCCGAGTATGCTAAAATCTCCCGGCCGTAGGCGCAAGATCTACCTGCCGGTATGCAAATCTACCGGCCCGTTTGAAAGAATCTACCGGCCCGTATGAACAAGATCTCCGGCCCGTATGCAAGAATCTGCGATCCGTTGCAAATCTAACGCGCCAAATGAAAATATACTGCGGCCCGTATGCTTAATCTTCCGGCTCTGTATGAAGATTCTCCCGGCCCGTATGTCATAATCTCCCGGCCGTACGCAAATATTCCGATCCGTATGCAAATGACAGGCCAAATCGGAAATCTACTGGCCCGTATGAAAATCCTACCGGACCGTTATTAAAATTTTCAGGCCCGTATGAAAATTACCACAGGTCCCGTTGGCGATGGCCTCACCCGGCTCGTAATGCATATCTATCGGCCTTATGCAAATCTATCAGGCGTCGCCGTAGATATAGCAAGAGAAATCTATGACCAGAGCACGTTTCTATTGCAAAGATCTACCTAGCCAGGCGTAAATGCAATTGAAAACATAAGTTTAGTCGCTGCCGGTACGTGTTCCGTATGGCTAAATGTCTGTGTTATCCGGATCTCGGTAGAATGCACGCAAGATATATGTAGAGCCTAGTGTCGCCCAGCTAGTATGCACGAAGTATTACTCTAGACGAGGCTTACTCCGTATGTGGCATATTCTCCCCGGCCCGTAGGCAAATCTTTTGGTCCGCGGGGTAGCCAAATCTACCGGCCGTAGGCAAATTTACGTGCCCGTATGGCAAAATCTCCGCTCCCGTATAATAATCTCTTTGGCCCATTATGATGTCTCCCGGCCCGTATTGCAAATCTATCGGACTGTATGAAGAATCTACTCGGACTCGTTATTCACCTAAGATCTACAGGCCCGTTATGACTAATCTACGGCTTATCCATCCCTATTTATACACCTTACCCCGTTTGCAAATCTACCAGAGCCCGCATGCAAATCTCCTGGACATATGCAAAATCTTCCGACCCGTATGGAAATATACCGGCCGTTTGACAATCTTCCGCGCCCGTATGAAAATTACCGGTCAAGTCCGAATGACAGTCTTCTCGGATCCCTTCAATGCTAAAACTTTCCGGCCTTAAAAATGCAAATCACAGGCCCCTTATGCCAATTCTACGGCCGTATGCAATAATCTCCCGTCCCGTAATACAATATTCTCCCAGCCAGTATGCTCAAATCCTTAAGGACTCGTATGCAAATGCTACCTGCTGCCCCGTATGCAAATTCTACCCCATGGCCCGGTGAGAGGCAAATCTTGTACGCGCCCCGTATGCAAATCTACTTGCCGGTATCGCTTATCTACCGGCCCGTATGCAAATCTCCCGGGCACGTATGTCAATTATTACCTGCCCGTATGCAATTTCTTACCGGTCCCGTTTGCAAAAATCTACCAGCCGCGTTATGCAAATATCTTCCGGCCCATATGTCATATCTTCCACCGTTTGCAAATCATACCGGCCCGTATCTGCAAATCTACCGGCCCGTATGCAAATCTAAACGGCACCGAATGAAAATCTACCGGCACTCGTGCTATGAAAATCTACCGGTACCGTATGCAAAATCTATCGGCCCTCTCCGTATGCTCACAAATCTCCCGTTCCTGTATACAAATCTCCCCGGAACGTTTGCATTTGTCTCACAGCCATCACGTATGCCATAATCTCTCCCCTTGCCGGTCATGCAAATTACTGGCCCGTTATGCCAAAGCTCCTCGGCCCCGTATCGCAAATCTCCCGGCCCGTATGCAATAATCAACCGGCGTCCGTATGCAATCTATCTCGGGCCCGTTTGCAAATTCTACCAGACCGTATGCATATCTGTCCCGGACCATTTGCTAATCTTCCGACCGTATGCAAATGACCGGCCGTATGCAAATCTACCGGACCGGGGTATTGCAAATCTAACGGCCGAGAATGAAAATATCGGCCCGTATGCCAAAATCTACCGGCCCGTTTGCAAATCTACGGGCCCGTACTGCATTGTCTCCGTTGCCCGTATGCAAATCTCCGGCCCGTTATGCGCCAGAATCTACCGGCAGTATGCGAATCTCCGGCCCGTCAGTGCCAAAGATCTTTACCGGCCCTTTAATGTAAAATCTAAAGGCACCGTATGCAAACTTCTACTGGCACGCCGTTATGTCAAATCTACCTGCCCGTATGCAAATCTCCCGGCACGTATTCATAATCTCCCGGCCCGTATGGCAAATCTATCCGGACCGTCATGCGCAAACTTCTACCGGCCCGTATTCCACAAATCTATGTGCCCTATGCAAATCTCCTCAGGCCCGTATGCAAACTCTTTTGGCCCTATGCAAATCTACCGGCCCGATATGCAAATCTACGGATCGTATGCACAATCTCCCGAACCGCGTTTATACAAGAATTCCTTGGCCCCATATGCATGTTTCCCGGGCCCGGTATAGCAAATCTACGGCCCCGTTTGGCTAAATCCTCCACGGGCCTCGTATACAAATCTACCGGTCCCCATATGCAATTCCGGCCCGTATTGCAATCTACGTGCACGGTAGGGCCAATTCGTACGATCCGTATTGAAAAATCTCCGGCCGTATGAAAATCTCCCGGCCCGTTATGCAAATCTACCGCGCCGTATGCAAATCATACCAGGCCTCGTATGCATAAATTCTACAAGGCCATATGCATATCTACGCGGCCCGTTGTCAAATCTACCAGCTGTTAGCCAATTCTACAGCCCGTATGAAAATCTCCCGGCCCGTTTAAAATCTCCCGGTCCACACATGCAATATCTACCAGCTCGTAGCAAAATCTACCTGGCCGCTATGCAAATCTACCGGCCCGTATGTAAATCCTACCGGCCGTAGTGCACATCTACATGGGTCGTATGCGCAAATCTACAGACGTAGATGCCATATAAATTGACGCGCCCGTATGCAAAGTAGATAGTCTCTTCGCCTATTCGTTAAGATCAAATCACTCCGTAGGATTCTAGAGACTGGCTGATCGCCTTTGCGTTCAGCCGTGGATCGCGTAGTAATATATGTTACCGGCACCGTATGCAAAGATTACCTATCCACCTCTCGGACCGTGAGTGCATATACTGTTGTTCACGGCCCGTTTAGTACAAATGTCAGTATATCGGGGCCCGCTAGTTGGGGGAAGGTGATATGCAAATTGCTACCATCGGATCAGTATGCCTAATTTTAAGGCCCTATGGCGAGAGGTATGCTGTTGACCTGCGCGTCTTCTCGCTATGACAATATTGCTAGAGAGTCGGAAGCGTGTAGAGCCGCATCTTCTGTATGCACATCCCCGGCTAAGCGGAGTGCCGTATGCAAATCTACTGCGGTATGCAAATCTACCGGCCCGTATGAAAAATCTAACGTGCATCCTGTATGAAAATCTCCGGCCCTCGTGATGCAAATTCTGCCGATCCGTTTGCAAATCTTACGTCCAAATGAAATTATGGCCCGTATGAAAATTCTAACGGGTCCGTTATTCTAAAATGGCTCACAGGCCCGTCATGAAAATGTTACCACGGTCGTTTGCGTAATCTCCCGGCCCTATGCAAAATTCTACGGCCCTTATGCCAAATCTACAGGCCCCGTATGCTAAATCTTACCGGCCTCGTTTGCAAAAAATTACCAGCCCAGTATGCAGAGATGCTTCCGCCCCGTATAACAAATTCTCCGGCCGGTATGCAAATTCTACTCCGGCCGTGATGCAAAATCTACCGGCCCCGTTTCTAATTCTACCGGCTCCGTATGCAAATCTCCGGCCTGTATGAATTCTTTTGGCCGTATGCAAATCTAACGGCGTATGCAAAAAATTCTACCGGCCCGTATGCAAATCTACCGTGCCCGTATACAAATTCCTGGCCCGTATGCTATTCTCACCGGCCCGTATGCAAATCTACTCGGACCGTATGCAAAACTACCGGACCGTATGCAAATCTACAGGCCCGTATGAAAATCTACCGGCCCGTGTTGCAAATCTACCAGCCCGTATGCAAATCTCCGGCCCATATGCAAATCTTCCGCCCGTATGCAAATCTACGGCCCGTTTGTAAATCTTCCGGCCCGTATGAAAATCTACGGCCCGTATGAAAATCTTCCGGACCCATATGCAAAACTAACGGCCCGTATGCAAATCGACCGAGGCCCGTATGCAAATCTACCGGACCCGTATGCAAATCTACCGGCCCGTATGAAAATCTACGGCCCGTATGCAAATCTACCGGACCGTATGCAAATCTACCGCCCGTATGCAAATCTACCGCCGTATGCAAAATCTACCGCCGTATGCAAATATCTCACCAGCCCGTATGAAAATCTACTGGCCGTTATGCAAATCTACCGCCCGTATGCAAATCTACCGGCCCGTATGAAAATCTACGATCCGTATGCAAATCTACCGGCCCGTATGCAAATCTCCCGTTCCGTATACAAATCTATCCGGCCCGTAATGCATTCTCCCGGCCCGTATGACAAATCTCCCTGCCGGTATGCAAATCTACTGGCCCGTATGCAAAGCTCCCCGGCCGTATGCAAATCTCCGGGCCCTGTATGCAAATTACCGGCCCGTATGCAAATCTACCGTCCCGTATGCAAATCTACCAGCCCGTATGCAAATCTTCCGTGCCCTATATGCATATCTTATGCCGACCCCGTATAGCAAATCTACCGGCCCGTATGCAAATCATCTCCGGCCCGTATAGCAAAATCTAACGGCCGAATGAAAATCTCACCGGCCCGTATGAAAATCTAAACCGGACGTATGCAAATCTATCGGCCCGTATGTCAAATCTCCCGTTCCGTATACAAATCTCCCGGACCGTATGCATGTCTCGGCCGCCCGTATGCAAAATCTCACCAGCCGGTATGCAAATCTACTGGCCCGTATGCAAAGCTCCCGCCCGTATGCAAATCTCGCCCGTATGCAAATAAACCGGCCGAAATGCAAATCTACCGGCCCGTTTGCACATCTACAGCCCGTATGCATCTATCCGGCCCATATGCAAATCTTCCGACCGTATGCAAATCTACCGGCCCGTATGCAAATGCTACCGGCCGTATGCATATCTAACGGCCCGAATGTAAATCCTCCCGACCCGTATGCAAAAATCTACCGCCGTATGCACATATCCTCTACCGTGCCCGTATGTTTGGTGTAAGTGGTCTCCCGAGCCCGGTATGCAAATCTGCCCGGCCCTCCACACACCGTATGAAATCTTACCGGCCTCGTATGAGTGACGTTGATAAGAATCTCCGGCCCGTTTCCCCGTGGTTATTGTGGGGGGAAAATTCTTACTCGCGCTCACTTATGTAAATTAAAGGCCCGTTATTGCACAATTGTACCCGGCCCGTATAGCAATGTCTCGGATCTACCAGCCCTTATGCAAATCTCCCGGCCCGTTATACAAAATCTCCCGGCCGTGAAGGGGCGGGTGGGGTGTGTGTACTCGCACACCGAAATATGAGGTTGGTTCTCTACCATGTGTTGTAGTGTGTCCCCACAACAAATACGGCCCCCGCTGTATTATATACATACGCTCATCTGTCTATGTGACGTGTCTCTCTCGACCGCGCGGAGCGGTGACTTCGCTCGACTCGCTCAGTCTGCAAGATAGGTAGGTTTAATGTATATCTGTGTTTGGCCCACCCAAGCCGTGTGACCCTCTTCCGTCTCACGCGCACACGCGCGGAGTGTTTGGGTTCTAGACATACGCCTCTACACATATAGCATTTACAGAGATCCAGCCCCAACCTGCCCCCCCCACGCGTGTGTGTGGTGGTCTGAGCCTGGAATGTGCATACGACTACTGGCCGCGTGATGGGAGGGTGTCAATTCTCCCGGCCGTATGCAATCTACCTTGCCGGTAGGCAAAATCTACCGTTCCGTATGAAAATCTACCAGGACCGTATGATAATCTCCCGGCCCGTTATGCAAATCTACCGGCCCGTATGCAAAATCTACAGGGGGCACGTACTGACGCAAAAATCTAGGTCCCATGATGAAATTCTACTGCCGTTAGTCAAAAGTCTACCAGATTGTTGCAATTTACCAGCCCGTTATGCAAATCTACGGCCCGTATGCAAATCTCCCGGCCCTATGCAAATCTCACCGCCCGTATGAAAATCTACCGGCCCGTATGCAAATCTACCGGCCCGTATGCAAATCTACCGGCCCGTATGCAAAATCTACCGCCGTATGCAAATCTACTGCCGTATGCAAATCTACCGGCCCGTATGCAAATCTACCGTCCCGTATGCAAATCTCCGGCCGTATGCAAATCTCCGGGACCGATGCAAAATCTACCGGCCGTATGCAAATCTACCGGCCGTATGAAAATCTACCGGCCCGTATGCAAATCTACCGGCCCGTATGCAAATCTACGGCCCGTATGCAAATTACCGGCCCGTATGCAAAATCTACTGCCGTATGCAAATCTACCGGCCCGTATGCAAATCTACCCGCCGTATGCAAATCTACCGGCCCGTATGCAAATCTACCGGCCCGTATGCAAATCTACCGGCCCGTATGCAAATCTACCGGCCCGTATGCAAATCTACCGGCCCGTATGCAAATCTCCCGGCCCGTATGCAAATCTACCTGCCGTATGCAAATCTACCGGCCCGTATGAAAATCTACCGGCCCGTATGAAAATCTCCCGGCCCGTATGCAAATCTCCCGGCCGTATGCAAATCTTCCGGCCCGTATGCAAATCTACCGGCCCGTATGCAAATCTACCGGCCCGTATGCAAATCTCCGGCCCTAAAATCTCCCGGCCCGTATGCAAATCTACCGGACCGTATGCAAATCTACCGGCCCGTATGCAAATCTACCGGCCCGTATGCAAATTTCCCGCCCGTATGCAATCTACCGGCCCGTATGCAAATCTACCGGCCCGTATGCAAATCTACCGCCCGTATGCAAATCTACCGGCCCGTATGCAAATCTACGGCCCGTATGCAAATCTACCGGCCCGTATGCAAAATCTACCGGCCCGTATGAAAATCTACCGGCCCGTATGCAAATCTACCCGGCCCGTATGCAAATCTCCCGGCCCGTATGCAAATCTACCGGCCCGTATGCAAAATCTACCGGCCCGTATGCAAATCTTCCGGCCCGTATGAAAATCTACCGGCCCGTATGCAAATCTACCGGCCCGTATGCAAATCTACCGGCCCGTATGCAAATCTACAGGCCCGTATGCAAATCTACCGGCCCGTATGCAAATCTCCCGCCCGTATGCAAATCTCCCGGCCCGTATGCAAATCTACCGGACCGTATGCAAATCTACCGGCCCGTATGCAAATCTACCGGCCCGTATGCAAATCTACCGGCCCGTATGCAAATCTACCGGCCCGTATGAAAATCTACCGGCCCGTATGCAAATCTACCGGCCCGTATGCAAATCTACCGGCCCGTATGCAAATCTACCGCCCGTATGCAAATCTACCGGCCCGTATGCAAATCTACCGGCCCGTATGCAAATCTCCGGCCCGTATGCAAATCTACCGGCCCGTATGCAAATCTACCGGCCCGTATGCAAATCTACCGGCCCGTATGCAAATCTACCGGCCCGTATGCAAATCTACCGGCCCGTATGCAAATCTACCGGCCCGTATGCAAATCTACCGGCCCGTATGAAAATCTCCCGGCCCGTATGCAAATCTCCCGGCCCGTATGCAAATCTTCCGATCCGTATGCAAATCTACCGGCCCGTATGCAAATCTACCGGCCCGTATGAAAATCTACCGGACCGTATTCAAATCTACAGGCCCGTATGAAAATCTACCGGCCCGTTTGCAAATCTACCAGCCCGTATGCAAATCTCCCGGCCCGTATGCAAATCTACCGGCCCGTATGCAAATCTACCGGCCCGTATGCAAAATCTACCGGCCCGTATGCAAATCTACCGGCCCGTATGCAAATCTACCGGCCCGTATGCAAATCTACCGCCGTATGCAAATCTACCGGCCCGTATGCAAATCTACCGGCCCGTATGCAAATCTACCGGCCCGTATGCAAATCTACCGGCCCGTATGCAAATCTACCGGCCCGTATGCAAATCTACCGGCCCGTATGCAAATCTACCGGCCCGTATGCAAATCTACCGGCCCGTATGCAAATCTACCGGCCCGTATGCAAATCTACCGGCCCGTATGCAAATCTACCGGCCCGTATGCAAAATCTACCGGCCCGTATGCAAATCTACCGGCCCGTATGCAAATCTACCCGGCCCGTATGCAAATCTACCGGCCCGTATGCAAATCTACCGGCCCGTATGCAAATCTACCGGCCCGTATGCAAATCTACCGGCCCGTATGCAAATCTACCGGCCCGTATGCAAATCTACCGGCCCGTATGCAAAATCTACCGGCCCGTATGCAAATCTACCGCCCGTATGCAAATCTCCCGGCCCGTATGCAAATCTACCGGCCCGTATGCAAAATCTACCGGCCCGTATGCAAATCTACCGGCCCGTATGCAAATCTACCGGCCCGTATGCAAATCTACCGGCCCGTATGCAAATCTACCGGCCCGTATGCAAATCTACCGGCCCGTATGCAAATCTACCGGCCCGTATGCAAATCTCCCGGCCCGTATGCAAATCTACCGCCCGTATGCAAATCTACCGGCCCGTATGCAAATCTACCGGCCCGTATGCAAATCTACCGGCCCGTATGCAAATCTACCGGCCCGTATGCAAATCTACCGGCCCGTATGCAAATCTACCGGCCCGTATGCAAATCTACCGGCCCGTATGCAAATCTACCGGCCCGTATGCAAATCTACCGGCCCGTATGCAAATCTACCGGCCCGTATGCAAATCTACCGGCCCGTATGCAAATCTACCGGCCCGTATGCAAATCTACCGGCCCGTATGCAAATCTACCGGCCCGTATGCAAATCTACCGGCCCGTATGCAAATCTACCGGCCCGTATGCAAATCTACCGGCCCGTATGCAAATCTACCGGCCCGTATGCAAATCTACCGGCCCGTATGCAAATCTACCGGCCCGTATGCAAATCTACCGGCCCGTATGCAAATCTACCGGCCCGTATGCAAATCTACCGGCCCGTATGCAAATCTACCGGCCCGTATGCAAATCTCCCGGCCCGTATGCAAATCTACCGGCCCGTATGCAAATCTACCGGCCCGTATGCAAATCTACCGGCCCGTATGCAAATCTACCGGCCCGTATGCAAATCTACCGGCCCGTATGCAAATCTACCGGCCCGTATGCAAATCTACCGGCCCGTATGCAAATCTACCGGCCCGTATGCAAATCTACCGGCCCGTATGCAAATCTACCGGCCCGTATGCAAATCTACCGGCCCGTATGCAAATCTACCGGCCCGTATGCAAATCTACCGGCCCGTATGCAAATCTACCGGCCCGTATGCAAATCTACCGGCCCGTATGCAAATCTACCGGCCCGTATGCAAATCTACCGGCCCGTATGCAAATCTACCGGCCCGTATGCAAATCTACCGGCCCGTATGCAAATCTACCGGCCCGTATGCAAATCTACCGGCCCGTATGCAAATCTACCGGCCCGTATGCAAATCTACCGGCCCGTATGCAAATCTACCGGCCCGTATGCAAATCTACCGGCCCGTATGCAAATCTACCGGCCCGTATGCAAATCTACCGGCCCGTATGCAAATCTACCGGCCCGTATGCAAATCTACCGGCCCGTATGCAAATCTACCGGCCCGTATGCAAATCTACCGGCCCGTATGCAAATCTACCGGCCCGTATGCAAATCTACCGGCCCGTATGCAAATCTACCGGCCCGTATGCAAATCTACCGGCCCGTATGCAAATCTACCGGCCCGTATGCAAATCTACCGGCCCGTATGCAAATCTACCGGCCCGTATGCAAATCTACCGGCCCGTATGCAAATCTACCGGCCCGTATGCAAATCTACCGGCCCGTATGCAAATCTCCGGCCCGTATGCAAATCTCCCGGCCCGTATGCAAATCTACCGGCCCGTATGCAAATCTACCGGCCCGTATGAAAATCTACCGGCCCGTATGAAAATCTCCGGCCCGTATGCAAATCTCCCGGCCCGTATGCAAATCTTCCGACCCGTATGCAAAATCTACCGGCCCGTATGCAAATCTACCGGCCCGTATGAAAATCTACCGGCCCGTATGCAAAATCTCCCGGCCGTATGCAAATCTTCCGACCGTATGCAAATCTACCGGCACGTATGCAAATCTACCGGCCCGTATGAAAATCTACTGGCCCGTATGAAAATCTACCGGACCGTATGCAAATCTACCGGCCCGTATGAAAATCTACCGGCCCGTTTGCAAATCTACCGGCCCGTATGAAAATCTACCGGCCCGTATGAAAATCTCCCGGCCCGTATGCAAATCTCCCGGCCCGTATGCAAATCTTCCGACCCGTATGAAAATCTACCGGCCCGTATGCAAATCTTCCGGCCCGTATGCAAATCTACCGGCCCGTATGAAAATCTACCGGCCCGTATGCAAATCTACCGGCCCGTATGCAAATCTACCGGCCCGTATGCAAATCTCCGCCCGTATACAAATCTCCCGGCCCGTATGCAAATCTACCGGCCCGTATGCAAATCTACCGGCCCGTATGCAAATCTCCCGGCCCGTATGCAAATCTACCGGCCCGTATGCAAATCTACCGGCCCGTATGCAAAATCTACCGGCCCGTATGCAAAATCTCCCGGCCCGTATGCAAATCTACCAGCCCGTATGCAAATCTACCGGCCCGTATGCAAATCTACCGCCCGTATGCAAATCTCCCGGCCCGTATGCAAATCTTCCGGCCCGTATGCAAATCTCCCGGCCCGTATGCAAATCTACCGGACCGTATGCAAATCTACCGGCCCGTATGAAAATCTACCGGCCCGTATGCAAATCTACCGGCCCGTATGCAAATCTACCGGCCCGTATGCAAATCTACCGGCCCGTATGCAAATCTACCGCCCGTATGCAAATCTACCGGCCCGTATGCAAATCTCCCGGCCCGTATGCAAATCTACCGGCCCGTATGCAAATCTACCGGCCCGTATGCAAATCTACCGGCCCGTATGCAAATCTACCGGCCCGTATGCAAATCTACCGGCCCGTATGCAAAATCTACCGGCCCGTATGCAAATCTACCGGCCCGTATGCAAATCTACCGGCCCGTATGCAAATCTACCGGCCCGTATGCAAATCTACCGGCCCGTATGCAAATCTACCGGCCCGTATGCAAATCTACCGGCCCGTATGCAAATCTCCCGGCCCGTATGCAAATCTACCTGCCCGTATGCAAATCTACCGGCCCGTATGAAAATCTACCGGCCCGTATGAAAATCTCCCGGCCCGTATGCAAATCTACCGGCCCGTATGCAAATCTACCGGCCCGTATGCAAATCTACCGGCCCGTATGCAAATCTACCCGGCCCGTATGCAAATCTACCGGCCCGTATGCAAATCTACCGGCCCGTATGCAAATCTACCGGCCCGTATGCAAATCTACCGGCCCGTATGCAAATCTACCGGCCCGTATGCAAAATCTACCGGCCCGTATGCAAATCTACCGGCCCGTATGCAAATCTACCGGCCCGTATGCAAAATCTACCGGCCCGTATGCAAATCTCCGGCCCGTATGCAAATCTACCGGCCCGTATGCAAATCTACCGGCCCGTATGCAAATCTACCGGCCCGTATGCAAATCTACCGGCCCGTATGCAAATCTACCGGCCCGTATGCAAATCTACCGGCCCGTATGCAAATCTACCGGCCCGTATGCAAATCTACCGGCCCGTATGCAAATCTACCGGCCCGTATGCAAATCTACCGGCCCGTATGCAAATCTACCGGCCCGTATGCAAATCTACCGGCCCGTATGCAAATCTACCGGCCCGTATGCAAATCTCCGGCCCGTATGCAAATCTACCGGCCCGTATGCAAATCTACCGGCCCGTATGCAAATCTACCGGCCCGTATGCAAATCTACCGGCCCGTATGCAAAATCTACCGGCCCGTATGCAAATCTACCGGCCCGTATGCAAATCTACCGGCCCGTATGCAAATCTACCGGCCCGTATGCAAATCTACCGGCCCGTATGCAAATCTACCGGCCCGTATGCAAATCTACCGGCCCGTATGCAAATCTACCGGCCCGTATGCAAATCTACCGGCCCGTATGCAAATCTACCGGCCCGTATGAAAATCTACCCGGCCCGTATGCAAATCTCCCGGCCCGTATGCAAATCTTCCGACCCGTATGCAAATCTACCGGCCCGTATGCAAAATCTACTGGCCCGTATGCAAAATCTACCGGACCGTATGCAAATCTACCGGCCCGTATGAAAATCTACCGGCCCGTATGCAAATCTACCCGGCCCGTATGCAAATCTACCGGCCCGTATGCAAATCTACAGGCCCGTATGCAAATCTACCGGCCCGTATGCAAATCTACCAGCCCGTATGCAAATCTCCCGGCCCGTATGCAAATCTCCCGGCCCGTATGCAAATCTACCGGACCCGTATGCAAATCTACCGGCCCGTATGCAAATCTACCGGCCCGTATGCAAATCTCCCGGCCCGTATGCAAATCTTTCTGGCCCGTATGCAAATCTACCGGCCCGTATGCAAATCTACCGGCCCGTATGCAAATCTCCCGTCCCGTATACAAATCTCCTGGCCCATATGCAATGTCTCCCGGCCCGTATGCAAATCTATCGGCTGTATGCAAATCTACCGGACCGTATTCAAATCTACAGGCCCGTATGAAAATCTACCGGCCCGTTTGCAAATCTACCAGCCCGTATGCAAATCTCCCGGCCCATATGCAAATCTTCCGACCCGTATGAAAATATACCGGCCCGTATGCAAATCTTCCGGCCCGTATGAAAATCTACCGGCCCGAATGAAAATCTACCGGACCCTATGCAAAATCTACCGGCAAAAATGCAAATCGACAGGCCCGTATGCAAATCTACCGGACCGTATGCAAATCTACCGGCCCGTATGCAAATCTACCGGCCCGTATGCAAATCTACCGGCCCGTATGCAAATCTACCTGCCGGTATGCAAATCTACCGGCCCGTATGAAAATCTACCGCCCGTATGAAAATCTCCCAGCCCGTATGCAAATCTACTTGCGGTTATGCAAATCTACCAGCCCGTATGCAAATCTACCGGCCCGTATGAAAATCTACCGGACCGTATGCAAATCTACCGGCCCGTATGCAAATCTCCCGTTCCGTATACAAATCTTCCGGCCCGTATGCATGTCTCCCGGCCCGTATGCAAATCTCCCTGCCGGTATGCAAATCTACTGGCCCGTATGCAAAGCTCCCGGCCCGTATGCAAATCTCCCGGGCCCGTATGCAAATTAACCGGCCCGTATGCAAATCTACCGGCCCGTTTGCAAATCTACCAGCCCGTATGCAAATCTTCCGGCCCATATGCATATCTTCCGACCCGTATGCAAATCTACCGGCCCGTATGCAAATCTACCGGCCCGTATGCAAATCTAACGGCCCGAATGAAAATCTACCGGCCCGTATGAAAATCTACCGGACCGTATGCAAATCTATCGGCCCGTATGCAAATCTCCCGTTCCGTATACAAATCTCCCGGACCGTATGCATGTCTCCCGGCCCGTATGCAAATCTCCCTGCCGGTATGCAAATCTACTGGCCCGTATGCAAAGCTCCCGGCCCGTATGCAAATCTCCCGGCCCGTATGCAAATCAACCGGCCGAAATGCAAATCTACCGGCCCGTTTGCACATCTACCAGCCCGTATGCAAATCTTCCGGCCCATATGCAAATCTTCCGACCCGTATGCAAATCTACCGGCCCGTATGCAAATCTACCGGCCCGTATGCAAATCTAACGGCCCGAATGAAAATCTCCCGACCCGTATGCAAATCTACCGGCCCGTATGCAAATCTACCGGCCCGTATGCAAAGTCTCCCGGCCCGTATGCAAATCTCCCGGCCCGTATGCAAATCTACCGGCCCGTATGCGAATCTCCCGGCCCGTATGCAAATCTACCGGCCCTTATGTAAATCTACAGGCCCGTATGCAAATCTACCGGCCCGTATGCAAATCTACCAGCCCGTATGCAAATCTCCCGGCCCGTATACAAATCTCCGGCCCGTATGCAAATCTACCGGACCGTATGCAAATCTACCGGCCCGTATGCAAATCTACTGGCCCGTATGCAAATCTCCCGGCCCGTATGCAAATCTTTCTGGCCCGTATGCAAATCTACCGGCCCGTATGCAAATCTACAGGCCCGTATGCAAATCTACCCGGCCCGTATGCAAATCTACCGGCCCATATGCAAATTCTCCCGGCCCGTATGCAAATCTACGTGCCGGTATGCAAATCTACCGTCCCGTATGAAAATCTACCGGCCCGTATGAAAATCTCCCGGCCCGTATGCAAATCTACCGGCCCGTATGCAAATCTACCGGCCGTATGCAAATCTACAGGCCCGTATGCAAATCTACCGCCCGTATGCAAATCTACCAGCCCGTATGCAAATCTACCGGCCCGTATGCAAATCTACCCGGCCCGTATGCAAATCTACCCGCCCGTATGCAAATCTACCGGCCCGTATGCAAATCTACCGGCCCGTATGCAAATCTACCGGCCCGTATGCAAATCTACCGGCCCGTATGCAAATCTACCGGCCCGTATGCAAATCTACCGGCCCGTATGCAAATCTACCGGCCCGTATGCAAATCTACCGGCCCGTATGCAAATCTCCGGCCCGTATGCAAATCTACCGGCCCGTATGCAAATCTACCCGGCCCGTATGCAAATCTACCGGCCCGTATGCAAATCTACCGGCCCGTATGCAAATCTACCGGCCCGTATGCAAATCTACCGGCCCGTATGCAAATCTCCGGCCCGTATGCAAATCTCCCGGCCCGTATGCAAAATCTACCCGGCCCGTATGCAAATCTCCCGGCCCGTATGCAAATCTACCGGCCCGTATGCAAATCTACCGGCCCGTATGCAAATCTACCGGCCCGTATGCAAATCTACCCGGCCCGTATGCAAATCTACCGGCCCGTATGCAAATCTCCCGGCCCGTATACAAATCTCCGGCCCATATGCAAATTCTCCCGGCCCGTATGCAAATCTACCGGCCGTATGCAAATCTCCCGGCCCGTATGCAAATCTACCGGGCCCGTATGCAAATCTCCCGGCCCGTATGCAAATCTACCTGCCGTATGCAAATCTACCGACCCGTATGCAAAATCTACCGGCCCGTATGAAAATCTCCCGGCCCGTATGCAAATCTACCGGCCCGTATGCAAATCTCCTGGCCGGTATGCAAATCTACCGGCCCGTATGAAAATCTACCGGCCCGTATGCAAATCTACCGGCCCGTATGCTATTCTACCGGCCCGTATGCAAATCTACAGGCCCGTATGCAAATCTTCCGGCCCGTATGCAAATCTCCCGGCCCGTATACAAATCTCCCGGCCCGTATGCAAATCTACCGGACCGTATGCAATTCTACCGGCCCATATGCAAATCTACCAGCCCGTATGCAAATCTACCGGCCCGTATGCAAATCTCCCGGCCCGTATGCAAATCTACCTGCCGGTATGCAAATCTACCGGCCCGTATGAAAATCTACCGGCCCGTATGAAAATCTCCCGGCCCGTATGCAAATCTCCCGGCCCGTATGCAAATCTTCCGATCCGTATGCAAATCTACCGGCCAAATGAAAATCTACTGGCCCGTATGAAAATCTACCGGACCGTATTCAAATCTACAGGCCCGTATGAAAATCTACCGGTCCGTTTGCAAATCTCCCCCGTATGCAAAATCTACTGCCCGTATGCAAATCTCCGGCCCGTATGAAAATCTACCGGCCCGTATGCAAATCTTCCGGCCCGTATGAAAATCTCCCGGCCCGTATGCAAATCTCCCGGCCCGTATGCAAATCTTCCGATCCGTATGCAAATCTACCGGCCAAATGAAAATCTACTGGCCCGTATGAAAATCTACCGGACCGTATTCAAATCTACAGGCCCGTATGAAAATCTACCGGCCCGTATGCAAATCTCCCGCCCGTATGCAAATCTACCGGCCCGTATGCAAATCTACCGGCCCGTATGCAAATCTACCGGCCCGTATGCAAATCTACCCGGCCCGTATGCAAATCTACCCGGCCCGTATGCAAATCTACCGGCCCGTATGCAAATCTACCGGCCCGTATGCAAATCTCCCGGCCCGTATGCAAATCTCCCGGCCCGTATGCAAATCTACCGGCCCGTATGCAAATCTACCGGCCCGTATGCAAATCTACCGGCCCGTATGCAAATCTACCGGCCCGTATGCAAATCTCCCGCCCGTATGCAAATCTACCGGCCGTATGCAAATCTACCGGCCCGTATGCAAATCTACCGGCCCGTATGCAAATCTACCGGCCCGTATGCAAATCTCCCGGCCCGTATGCAAATCTACCGGCCCGTATGCAAATCTACCGGCCCGTATGCAAATCTACCGGCCCGTATGCAAATCTACCGGCCCGTATGCAAATCTACCGGCCCGTATGCAAATCTCCCGGCCCGTATGCAAATCTCCCGGCCCGTATGCAAATCTACCGGCCCGTATGCAAATCTACCGGCCCGTATGCAAATCTACCGGCCCGTATGCAAAATCTACCCGGCCCGTATGCAAATCTCCCGGCCCGTATGCAAATCTACCGGCCCGTATGCAAATCTACCGGCCCGTATGCAAAATCTACCCGGCCCGTATGCAAATCTCCCGGCCCGTATGCAAATCTTCCGACCCGTATGCAAATCTACCGGCCCGTATGCAAATCTACCGGCCCGTATGCAAATCTACCGGCCCGTATGCAAATCTACCGGACCGTATGCAAATCTACCGGCCCGTATGCAAATCTACCGGACCCGTATGCAAATCTACCGGCCCGTATGCAAATCTCCCGGACCGTATGCAAATCTACCGGCCCGGTATGCAAATCTACCGGCCCGTATGAAATCTACCGGCCCGTATGAAAATCTACCCGGCCCGTATGCAAATCTACCAGCCCGTATGCAAATCTACCAGCCCGTATGCAAATTTTCCGCCCGTATGCAAATCTCCCGGCCGTATGCAAATCTACCGGCCCGTATGCAAATCTTCCGGCCCGTATGCAAATCTCCCGGCCCGTATTCAAATCTACCGGACCGAATGCAATTCTACCGGCCCGTATGAAAATCTACCGGCCCGTATGCAAATCTACCGGCCCGTATGCAAATCTACCGGCCCGTATGAAAATCTACCGGCCCGTATGAAAATCTCCCAGCCCATATGCAAATCTCCCGGCCCGTATGAAAATCTTCCGATCCGTATGCAAATCTACCGGCCCGTATGCAAATCTACCGGCCCGTATGAAAATCTACCACACCGTATTCAAATCTACAGGCCCGTATGAAAATCTACCGCCCGTTTGCAAATCTACCAGCCCGTATGCAAATCTCCCGGCCCATATGCAAATCTTCCGACCCGTATGAAAATATACCGGCCAGTATGAAAATCTACCGTCCCGTATGCAAATCTACCGGCCCTTATGCAAATCTACAGGCCCGTTTGCAAATCTACCAGCCCGTTTGCAAATCTCCCGGCCCGTATACAAATCTCACGGCCCACATGCAAATCTACCAGCTCGTATGCAAATCTACCGGCCCGTATGCAAACCTACCGGCCCGTATGTAAATCTACCGGCCCGTATGCACATCTACCCGGCTCGTATGCAAATCTACCAGCCCATATGCAAATATACCGGACCGTATGCAAATTGACCGGCCCGTATGCAAATCTACCACCCCGTATGCAAATCTCCTGGCCGGTATGCAAATCTACCGGCCCGTATGAAAAGTCTACCGGCCCGTATGCAAATCTACCGGCCCGTATGCTATTCTACCGGCCCGTATGCAAATCTACAGGCCCGTATGCAAATCTTCCAGCCCGTATGCAAATCTCCCGGCCCGTATACAAATCTCCCGGCCCGTATGCAATTCTACCGGCCCATATGCAAATCTACCAGCCCGTATGCAAATCTACCAGCCCGTATGCAAATCTCCCGGCCCGTATGCAAATCTACCTGCCGGTATGCAAATCTACCCGCCCGTATGAAAATCTACCGGCCCGTATGAAAATCTCCCGCCCGTATGCAAATCTTCCGATCCGTTTGCAAATCTACCGGCCAAATGAAAATCTACTGGCCCGTATGAAAATCTACCGGACAGTATTCAAATCTACAGGCCCGTATGAAAATCTACCGGTCCGTTTGCAAATCTACCAGCCCGTATGCAAATCTCACGACACGTATGAAAATATACTGGCCCGTATGCAAATCTTCCGGCCCGTATGCAAATCTCCCGGCCCGTATGCAAATCTCCCGGCCCGTACGCAAATCTTCCGATCCGTATGCAAATCTACAGGCCAAATGAAAATCTACTGGCCCGTATGAAAATCTACCGGACCGTATTAAAATCTACAGGCCCGTATGAAAATCTACCGGTCCGTTTGCGAATCTCCCGGCCCGTATGCAAATCTACCGGCCCTTATGCAAATCTACAGGCCCGTATGCAAATCTACCCGGCCCGTATGCAAATCTACCAGCCCGTATGCAAATCTCCCGGCCCGTAAAAAATCTCCCGGCCCGTATGCAAATCTCCCGGCCCGTATGCAAATCTACCGGCCCGTATGCAAATCTACCGCCCGTATGCAAATCTACCGGCCCGTATGCAAATCTACCGGCCCGTATGCAAATCTCCCGGCCCGTATGCAAATCTTCCGGCCCGTATGCAAATCTACCGCCCGTATACAAATTTCCTGGCCCATATGCATGTCTCCCGGCCCGTATGCAAATCTATCGGACTGTATGCAAATCTACCGGCCCGTATGCAAATCTCCCGGCCCGTATGCAAATCTACCGGCCCGAATGCGAATCTCCCGGCCCGTATGCAAATCTACCAGCCCTTATGCAAATCTACAGGCCCGTTTGCAAATCTACCAGCCCGTTTGCAAATCTCCCGGCCCGTATGCAAATCTACCTGCCGGTATGCAAATCTACCGGCCCGTATGAAAATCTACCGGCCCGTATGAAACTCTCCCGGCCCATATGCAACTCTCCCGGCCCGTATGCAAATCTTCCGATCCATATGCAAATCTACCGGCCCGTATGAAAATCTACCGGCCCGTATGAAAATCTCCCGGCCCATATGCAAATCTCCCGGACCGTATGCAAATCTTCCGATCCCGTATGCAAATCTACCGGCCCGTATGCAAGTCTATCGGCCCATATGAAAATCTACTGGCCCGTATGAAAATCTACCGGACCGTATTCAAATCTACAGGCCCGTATGAAAATCTACCGGCCCGTATGCAAAATCTACCGGCCCGTATGAAAATCTCCCGGCCCATATGCAAATCTCCCGGCCCGTATGCAAATCTTCCGACCCGTATGAAAATATACCGGCCCGTATGCAAATCTTCCGGCCCGTATGAAAATCTACCGGCCCGAATGAAAATCTACCGGACCCTATGCAAATCTACCGGCAAAAATGCAAATCGACAGGCCCGTATGCAAATCTCGCGTCCCGTATACAAATCTCCCGCCCGTATGCAAATCTACCGGACCGTATGCAAATCTACCGGCCCGTATGCAAATCTCCCGGACCGTATGCAAATCTACCTGCCGGTATGCAAATCTACCGGCCCGTATTAAAATCTACCGGCCCGTATGAAAATCTCCCGGCCCGTATGCAAATCTACCAGCCCGTATGCAAATCTACCAGCCCGTATGCAAATCTTCCGCCCGTATGCAAATCTCCCGGCCCGTATGCAAATCTACCGGCCCGTATGCAAATCTTCCGGCCCGTATGCAAATCTCCCGGCCCGTATGCAAATCTACCGGACCGTATGCAAATTCTACCGGCCCGTATGCAAATCTACCGGCCCGTATGCAAATCTACCGGCCCGTATGCAAATCTACCGGCCCGTATGAAAATCTACCGGCCCGTATGAAAATCTCCCAGCCCATATGCAAATCTCCCGGCCCGTATGCAAATCTTCCGATCCGTATGCAAATCTACCGGCCCGTATGCAAATCTACCGGCCCGTATGAAAATCTACCAGACCGTATTCAAATCTACAGGCCCGTATGAAAATCTACCGGCCCGTTTGCAAATCTACCAGCCCGTATGCAAATCTCCCGGCCCATATGCAAATCTTCCGACCCGTATGAAAATATACCGGCCCGTATGAAAATCTACCGTCCCGTATGAAAATCTACCGGCCCATGCAAATCTACCGGCCCTATGCAAATCTACAGGCCCGTATGCAAATCTACCGGCCCGTATGCAAATCTCCCGGCCCGTATACAAATCTCCCGCCCGTATGCAAATCTACCCGGCCCGTATGCAAATCTACCGGCCCGTATGCAAATCTACCGGCCCGTATGCAAATCTACCGGCCCGTATGCAAATCTACCGGCCCGTATGCAAATCTCCCGGACCGTATGCAAATCTACCTGCCCGTATGCAAATCTACCGGCCCGTATGAAAATCTACCGGCCCGTATGCAAATCTCCCGCCCGTATGCAAATCTACCGGCCCGTATGCAAATCTCCCGGCCCGTATGCAAATCTACCGGCCCGATATGCAAAATCTACCGGCCCGTATGCAAAATCTACCGGCCCGTATGCAAATCTACCGGCCCGTATTCAAATCTACAGGCCCGTATGAAAATCTACCGGCCCGTTTGCAAATCTACCAGCCCGTATGCAAATCTCCCGGCCCGTATGCAAATCTTCCGACCCGTATGAAAATCTACCGGCCCGTATGCAAATCTTCCGGCCCGTATGAAAATCTACCGGCCCGAATGAAAATCTTCCGGACCCTATGCAAAATCTACCGGCAAAAATGCAAATCGACAGGCCCGTATGCAAATCTACCGGCCCGTATGCAAATCTCCCGTCCCGTATACAAATCTCCCAGCCCGTATGCAAATCTACCGGACCGTATGCAAATCTACCGGCCCGTATGCAAATCTACCGGCCCGTATGCAAATCTACCGGCCCGTATGCAAATCTACCTGCCCGTATGCAAATCTACCGGCCCGTATGAAAATCTACCGCCCGTATGCAAATCTCCCAGCCCGTATGCAAATCTACTGCCCGTATGCAAATCTACCGCCCGTATGCAAATCTACCGGCCCGTATGCAAATCTACCGGACCGTATGCAAATCTACCGGCCCGTATGCAAATCTCCCGGCCCGTATGCAAATCTACCGGCCCGTATGCAATTCTCCCGGCCCGTATGCAAATCTACCCTGCCCGTATGCAAATCTACCGGCCCGTATGCAAATCTCCCGGCCCGTATGCAAATCTCCCGGCCCGTATGCAAATCTACCGGCCCGTATGCAAATCTACCGGCCCGTATGCAAATCTACGGCCCGTATGCAAATCTCCGGCCCGTATGCAAATCTTCCCGGCCCGTATGCAAATCTACCGGCCCGTATGCAAATCTACCGGCCCGTATGCAAATCTACCGGCCCGTATGAAAATCTACCGGCCCGTATGCAAATCTACCGGACCGTATGCAAATCTACCGGCCCGTATGCAAATCTCCCGTCCCGTATGCAAATCTCCCGGCCCGTATGCAAATCTCCCGGCCCGTATGCAAATCTCCCTGCCCGTATGCAAATCTACCGGCCCGTATGCAAAATCTACCGGCCCGTATGCAAATCTCCCGGCCCGTATGCAAATCTACCGGCCCGTATGCAAATCTACCGGCCCGTATGCAAATCTACCAGCCCGTATGCAAATCTCCGGCCCGTATGCAAATCTACCGGCCCGTATGCAAATCTACCGGCCCGTATGCAAATCTACCGGCCCGTATGCAAATCTACCGGCCCGTATGAAAATCTACCGGCCCGTATGCAAATCTACCGGCCCGTATGCAAATCTACCGGCCCGTATGCAAATCTACCTGCCGGTATGCAAATCTACCGGCCCGTATGAAAATCTACCGCCCGTATGAAAATCTCCCGGCCCGTATGCAAATCTACTGCCGTATGCAAATCTACCAGCCCGTATGCAAATCTACCGGCCCGTATGCAAATCTACCGGCCCGTATGCAAATCTACCGGCCCGTATGCAAATCTCCCGTCCGTATACAAATCTACCCGGCCCGTATGCAATTCTCCCGGCCCGTATGCAAATCTCCCTGCCGTATGCAAATCTACTGCCCGTATGCAAATCTCCCGGCCCGTATGCAAATCTACCCGGCCCGTATGCAAATCTACCGGCCCGTATGCAAATCTACCGGCCCGTATGCAAATCTACCAGCCCGTATGCAAATCTCCGGCCCGTATGCAAATCTTCCGACCCGTATGCAAATCTACCGGCCCGTATGCAAATCTACCGGCCCGTATGAAAATCTACCAGACCGTATTCAAATCTACAGGCCCGTATGAAAATCTACCGGCCCGTTTGCAAATCTACCAGCCCGTATGCAAATCTCCCGGCCCATATGCAAATCTTCCGACCCGTATGAAAATATACCGGCCCGTATGAAAATCTACCGTCCCGAATGAAAATCTACCGGACCCAATGCAAATCTACCGGCAAAAATGCAAATCGACAGGCCCGTATGCAAATCTACAGGCCCGTATGCAAATCTCACGTCCCGTATACAAATCTCCCAGCCCGTATGCAAATCTACCGGACCGTATGCAAATCTACCGGCCCGTATCAAATCTACCGGCCCGTATCAAATCTACCGGCCCGTATGCAAAATCTACCGGCCCGTATGCAAATCTCCCGGACCCGTATGCAAATCTACCTGCCCGGTATGCAAATCTACCGGCCCGTATGAAAATCTCCGGCCCGTATGAAAATCTCCCAGCCCGTATGCAAATCTACCGGCCCGAATGCGAATCTCCCGGCCCGTATGCAAATCTACCGGCCCGAATGCGAATCTCCCGGCCCGTATGCAAATCTACCGGCCCTTATGCAAATCTACAGGCCCGTATTCAAATCTACAGGCCCGTATGAAAATCTACCGGCCCGTTTGCAAATCTACCAGCCCGTATGCAAATCTCCCGGCCCATATGCAAATCTTCCGACCCGTATGAAAATATACCGGCCCGTATGTAAATCTTCCGGCCCGTATGAAAATCTACCGGCCCGAATGAAAATCTTCCGGACCCAATGCAAAACTACCGGCAAAAATGCAAATCGACAGGCCCATATGCAAATCTACCGGCCCGTATGCAAATCTCCCGTCCCGTATACAAATCTCCCAGCCCGTATGCAAATCTACCGGACCGTATGCAAATCTACCGGCCCGTATGCAAATCTACCGGCCCGTATGCAAATCTACCGGCCCGTATGCAAATCTACCTGCCGGTATGCAAATCTACCGGCCCGTATGAAAATCTACCGCCCGTATGAAAATCTCCCAGCCCGTATGCAAATCTACTTGCGGTTATGCAAATCTACCAGCCCGTATGCAAATCTACCGGCCCGTATGAAAATCTACCGGACCGTATGCAAATCTACCGGCCCGTATGCAAATCTCCCGTTCCGTATACAAATCTCCCGGCCCGTATGCATGTCTCCCGGCCCGTATGCAAATCTCCCTGCCGGTATGCAAATCTACTGGCCCGTATGCAAAGCTCCCGGCCCGTATGCAAATCTCCCGGGCCCGTATGCAAATTAACCGGCCCGTATGCAAATCTACCGGCCCGTTTGCAAATCTACCGAGCCCGTATGCAAATCTTCCGGCCCGTATGCAAATCTTCCGACCCGTATGCAAATCTACCGGCCCGTATGCAAATCTACCGGCCCGTATGCAAATCTACCGGCCCGAATGAAAATCTACCGGCCCGTATGAAAATCTACCGGACCGTATGCAAATCTATCGGCCCGTATGCAAATCTCCCGTCCGTATACAAATCTCCCGGCCCGTATGCATGTCTCCCGGCCCGTATGCAAATCTCCCTGCCGTATGCAAATCTACTGGCCCGTATGCAAAGCTCCCGGCCCGTATGCAAATCTCCCGGCCCGTATGCAAATCAACCGGCCCGTATGCAAATCTACCGGCCCGTTTGCAAATCTACCAGCCCGTATGCAAATCTTCCGGCCCATATGCAAATCTTCCGACCCGTATGCAAATCTACCGGCCCGTATGCAAATCTACCGGCCCGTATGCAAATCTACCGGCCCGAATGAAAATCTACCCGGCCCGTATGCAAATCTACCGGCCCGTATGCAAATCTACCGGCCCGTATGCAAATCTACCGGCCCGTATGCAAATCTACCGGCCCGTATGCAAAATCTACCGCCCGTATGCAAATCTCCCGGCCCGTATGAAAATCTACCGCCGTATGCAAATCTACCCGGCCCGTATGCAAATCTACCGGCCCGTATGCAAATCTACCGGCCCGTATGCAAATCTACCGGCCCGTATGCAAATCTCCCGTTCCGTATACAAATCACCCGGCCCGTACGTATGCATGTCTCCCGGCCCGTATGCAAAGCTCCCTGCCGGTATGCAAATCTACTAGCCCGTATGCAAAGCTCCCGGCCCGTATGCAAATCTCCCGGGCCCGTATGCAAATTAACCGGCCCGTATGCAAATCTACCGGCCCGTTTGCAAATCTACCAGCCCGTATGCAAATCTTCCGGCCCATATGCAAATCTTCCGACCCGTATGCAAATCTACCGGCCCGTATGCAAATCTACCGGCCCGTATGCAAATCTAACGGCACGAATGAAAATCTACCGGCCCGTATGAAAATCTACCGGACCGTATGCAAATCTACCGGCCCGTATGCAAATCTCCCGTTCCGTATACAAACCTCCCGGCCCGTATGCATGTCTCCCGGCCCGTATGCAAATCTCCCTGCCGGTATGCAAATCTACTGGCCCGTATGCAAAGCTCCCGGCCCGTATGCAAATCTCCCGGGCCCGTATGCAAATCAACCGGCCCGTATGCAAATCTACCGGCCCGTTTGCAAATCTACCAGCCCGTATGCAAATCTTCCGGCCCATATGCAAATCTTCCGACCCGTATGCAAATCTACCGGCCCGTATGCAAATCTACCGGCCCGTATGCAAATCTAACGGCCCGAATGAAAATCTACCGGACTGTATGCAAATCTACCGGCCCATATGCAAATCTACCGGCCCGTATGCATGTCTCCCGGCCCGTATGCAAATCTCCCGGCCCGTATGCAAATCTACCGGCCCGTATGCGAATCTCCAGACCCGTATGCAAATCTACCGGCCCTTATGTAAATCTACAGGCCGGTATGCAAATCTACCGGCCCGTATGCAAATCTACCAGCCCGTATGCAAATCTCCCGGCCCGTATACAAATCTCCCGGCCCGTATGCAAATCTACCGGACCGTATGCAAATCTACCGGCCCGTATTCAAATCTACCGGCCCTATGCAAATCTCCCGGCCCGTATGCAAATCTTTTGGCCCGTATGCAAATCTACCGGCCCGTATTCAAATCTACCGGCCCTATGCAAATCTCCCGGCCCGTATGCAAATCTTTTGGCCCGTATGCAAATCTACCGGCCCGTATGCAAATCTCCCGACCCGTATGCAAATCTACCGGCATATATGCAATTCTCCCGGCCCGTATGCAAATCTACCTGCCGGTATGCAAATCTACCGATCCGTATGAAAATCTACCGGCCCGTATGAAAATCTCCCGGCCCGTATGCAAATCTACCGGCCCGTATGCAAATCTACCGGCCCGTATGCAAATCTACAGGCCCATATGCAAATCTACCGGCCCGTTATCAAATCTACCAGCTTGTATGCATATCTACCGGCCCGTATGCAAATCTAACGGCCCGTATGTAAATCTACCAGCCCGTGTGAAAATCTACCGGACCGTATGCAAATCGACCAGCCCGTATGCAATTCTACCAGCCCGTATGCAAATCTCCCGGCCCGTATACAAATCTCCCGGCCCACATGCAAATCTACCAGCTCGTATGCAAATCTACCGGCCCGTATGCAAATCTACCGGCCCGTATGTAAATCTACCGGCCCGTATGCAAATCTACCGGCTCGTATGCAAATCTACCAGCCCATATGCAAATATACCGGACCGTATGCAAATTGACCGGCCCGTATGCAAATCTACCTCCCCGTATGCAAATCTCCTGGCCGGTATGCAAATCTACCGGCCCGTATGAAAATCTACCTGCCCGTATGCAAATCTACCGGCCCGTATGCTATTCTACCGGCCCGTATGCAAATCTACAGGCCCGTATGCAAATCTTCCGGCCCGTATGCAAATCTCCCGGCCCGTATACAAATCTCCCGGCCCGTATGCAAATCTTCCGATCCGTATGCAAATCTACCGGCCCGTATGCAAATCTACCGGCCCGTATGAAAATCTACCGGACCGTATTCAAATCTACAGGCCCGTATGAAAATCTACCGGCCCGTTTGCAAATCTACCAGCCCGTATGCAAATCTCCCGGCCCGTATGCAAATCTTCCGACCCGTATGAAAATCTACCGGCCCGTATGAAAATCTACCGTCCCGAATGAAAATCTACCGGACCCATATGCAAATCTACCGGCAAAAATGCAAATCGACAGGCCCGTATGCAAATCTACCGGCACGTATGCAAATCTCACGTCCCGTATACAAATCTCCCAGCCCGTATGCAAATCTACCAGCCCGTATGCAAATCTACCGGCCCGTATGAAAATCTACCGGACTGTATGCAAATCTACCGGCCCGTATGCAAATCTCCCGGCCCGTATGCAAATCAACCGGCCCGAATGCGAATCTCCCGGCCCGTATGCAAATCTACCGGCCCTTATGCAAATCTACAGGCCCGTATGCAAATCTACCGGACCGTATTCAAATCTACAGGCCCGTATAAAAATCTACCGGCCCGTTTGCAAATCTACCAGCCCATATGCAAATCTACCAGCCCGTATGCAAATCTCCCGGCACATATGCTAATCTTCCGACCCGTATGAAAATATACCGGCCCGTATGTAAATCTTCCGGCCCGTATGAAAATCTACCGGCCCGAATGAAAATCTACCGGACCCAATGCAAAACTACCGGCAAAAATGCAAATCGACAGGCCCATATGCAAATCTACCGGCCCGTATGCAAATCTCCCGTCCCTGTATACAAATCTCCCAGCCCGTATGCAAATCTACCGGACCGTATGCAAATCTACCGGCCCGTATGCAAATCTACCGGCCCGTATGCAAATCTACCGGCCCGTATGCAAATCTACCTGCCGGTATGCAAATCTACCGGCCCGTATGAAAATCTACCGCCCGTATGAAAATCTCCCAGCCCGTATGAAAATCTACTTGCGGTTATGCAAATCTACCAGCCCGTATGCAAATCTACCGGCCCGTATGAAAATCTACCGGACCGTATGCAAATCTACCGGCCCGTATGCAAATCTCCCGTTCCGTATACAAATCTCCCGGCCCGTACGTATGCATGTCTCCCGGCCCGTATGCAAAGCTCCCTGCCGGTATGCAAATCTACTAGCCCGTATGCAAAGCTCCCGGCCCGTATGCAAATCTCCCGGGCCCGTATGCAAATCTAACCGGCCCGTATGCAAATCTACCGGCCCGTTTGCAAATCTACCAGCCCGTATGCAATCTCCGTCCCTATGCAAATCTTCCGACCCGTATGCAAATCTACCGGCCCGTATGCAAATCTACCGGCCCGTATGCAAATCTACCGGCCCGAATGAAAATCTACCGGCCCGTATGAAAATCTACCGGCCCGTATGCAAATCTACCGGCCCGTATGCAAATCTCCCGTTGCCCATATACAAATCTCCCGGCCCGTATGCATGTCTCCCGGCCCGTATGCAAATCTCCCTGCCCGGTATGCAAATCTACTGGCCCGTATGCAAAGCTCCCGGCCCGTATGCAAATCTCCCGGGCCCGTATGCAAATCAACCGGCCCGTATGCAAATCTACCGGCCCGTTTGCAAATCTACCAGCCCGTATGCAAATCTTCCGGCCCATATGCAAATCTTCCGACCCGTATGCAAATCTACCGGCCCGTATGCAAATCTACCGGCCCTTATGCAAATCTAACGGCCCGAATGAAAATCTACCGGACCGTATGCAAATCTACCGGCCCGTATGCAAATCTACCGGCCCGTATGCATGTCTCCCGGCCCGTATGCAAATCTACCCGGCCCGTATGCAAATCTACCGGCCCGTATGCAAATCTACCGGCCCGTATGCAAATCTACCGGCCCGTATGCAAATCTCCCGGCCCGTATACAAATTTTCCCGGCCCGTATGCAAATCTACCGGACCGTATGCAAATCTACCGGCCCGTATTTAAATCTACCGGCCCTATGCAAATCTCCCGGCCCGTATGCAAATCTTTTGGCCCGTATGCAAATCTACCGGCCCGTATGCAAATCTACCGGCCCGTATGCAAATCTCCCGTCCCGTATACAAATCTCCTGGCCCATATGCATGTCTCCCGGCCCGTATGCAAATCTACCGGCCCGTATGCAAATCTCCCGGCCCGTATGCAAATCTACCGGCATATATACAATTCTCCCGGCCCGTATGCAAATCTACCTGCCGGTATGCAAATCTACCGATCCGTATGAAAATCTACCGGCCCGTATGAAAATCTCCCGGCCCGTATGCAAATCTACCGGCCCGTATGCAAATCTACTGGACCGTATGCAAATCTACAGGCCCTATGCAAATCTACCGGCCCGTTGTCAAATCTACCAGCTGTATGCAAATCTACCGGCCCGTATGCAAATCTACCGGCCCGTATGTAAATCTACCACGTGCTCGCCGTATGCAAATCTACCAGCCCGTATGCAAATCTACCAGCCCGTATGCAAATCTACCCGGCCCGTATGCAAATCTACCGGCCCGTATGAAAATCTACCGGCCCGTATGCAAATCTACCGGCCCGTATGCAAATCTACCCGGCCCGTATGCAAATCTACCCGGCCCGTATGCAAATCTCCCGGCCCGTATGCAAATCTACCAGCCGTATGCAAATCTACAGGCCCGTATGCAAAGCTTCCGGCCCGTATGCAAATCTCCCGGCCCGTATGCAAATCTCCCGGCCCGTATGCAAATCTACCGGCCCGTATGCAAATCTACCGGCCCGTATGCAAATCTACCAGCCCGTATGCAAATCTACCGCCCGTATGCAAATCTCCGGCCCGTATGCAAATCTACCGGCCCGTATGCAAATCTACCGGCCCGTATGCAAATCTACCGGCCCGTATGCAAATCTACCGGCCCGTATGCAAATCTACCGGCCCGTATGCAAATCTTCCGGCCCGTATGCAAATCTCCCGGCCCGTATGCAAATCTCCCGGCCCGTATGCAAATCTACCGGCCCGTATGCAAATCTACCGGCCCGTATGCAAATCTACCGCCCGTATGCAAATCTACCGGCCCGTATGCAAATCTCCCGGCCCGTATGCAAATCTACCCGGCCCGTATGCAAATCAACCGGCCCGTATGAAAATCTCCCGGCCCGTATGCAAATCTACCAGCCCGTATGCAAATCTTCCGATCCGTATGCAAATCTACCGGCCCGTATGAAAATCTACCGGCCCGTATGAAAATCTACCCGGACCGTATTCAAATCTACAGGCCCGTATGCAAAATCTACCGGCCCGTATGCAAATCTACCAGCCCGTATGCAAATCTCCCGGCCCGTATGCAAATCTACCGGCCCGTATGCAAATCTTCCGGCCCGTATGAAAATCTACCGGCCCGTATGAAAATCTACCGGACCCTATGCAAATCTACCGGCCATAAATGCAAATCGACAGGCCCGTATGCAAATCTACCGGCCCGGTCATTGTAATACACATATACGACATTGTAATACACAAAGACGTCATTGTAATACACAGAGACGTCATTATAATACAAAGAGACGTCATTATAATACAAAGAGACGTCATTGTAATACAAAGTGACGTCATTATAATACACAGATGTGTCATTGTAATACAAAGAGACGTCATTGTAATACAAAGAGACGTCATTATAATACGCAGAGACGTCATTGTAATACACCGAGACGTCATTGTTATACACAGAGACGTCATTGTAATACACAGAGACGTCATTGTAATACACAGATACGTCATTGTAGTACACAGATACGTCATTGTAATACACAGATACGTCATTGTAATGCACAGAGACGTCATTGTAATACACAGAGACGACATTGTAATACACATAGACGTCATTATAATTCACAGAGAAGCCATTGTAATACAGGCGTCATTTTAATACACAGAGACGTCATTGTAATACGCAGAGACGTCATTGTAATAGGCAGAGACGTCATTGTAAAAGGCAGATACGTCATTGAAATACACAGAGACGTCATTGTAATACACACAGACGTCATTGTAATACGCAGAGACTTCATTGTAATACGCAGAGACGTCATTGTAATAGGCAGAGACGTCATTGTAATACAAAGAGACGTCATTGTAATACGCAGAGGCGTCATTTTAACACTAATAGACGTCATTGTAATACGCAGATACGTCATTTTAATACATAGAGACGTCATTGTAATACACAGAGACTTTATTGTAATACACAGAGACGTCATTGTAATACAAAGAGACGTCATTATAATACAACGAAACGTCATTGTTATACACATAGACGTCATTATAATAAACAGAGGTGTCATTGTATTACAAAGAGACGTCATTGTAATACACAGAGACGTCATTGTAATAGGCAGAGACGTCATTGTAATACACAGAGATGACATTGTAATACGCAGAGACGTCATTGACCTTATAGTACAATACCTTTGAGATGTGTCTGCAGACAGTCTTAGAGTCGAGTCGTAAACTTACTTTATATTACCATACAATTGAGATGTATCTGCAGACAGTCTGAGAGTCGAGTTTTACACTGACTATATAGTACCATACCCTTGAGATGTGTCTGCAGACAGTCTTAGCGTCGAGTCGCACACTGAGTATATATTACCATACCCTTGAGATGTGTCTGCAGACAGTCTTAGAGTCGAGTCGTACACTGACCATATATTACCATACATTTGAGATGTGTCTGCAGACAGTTTTAGCGTCGAGTCGCACACTGAGTATATATTACCATACCATTGAGATGTGTCTGCAGACAGTCTTTGAGTCGAGTTGTACACTGACTTATATAGTGCCATACCCTTGAGATGTGTCTGCGGACAGTCTTTGAGTCAAGTCGTACACTGACTATGTAGTACAATAACCTTGAGATGTGTCTGCAGACAGTCTTAGAGTCGAGTCGTACACTTACTATACAATACCTTACAATTGAGATGTGTCTGCAGACAGTCTGAGAGTCGAGTCGTACACTTGACTATATAGTACCATACCCTTGAGATGTGTCTGCAGACACTATTATAGTCGCGTTGTACACTGACTATATAGTACCATTCCATTGAGATGTGTCTGCAGACAGTCTTAGAGTCGAGTCGTTTACTTGACTATATAGTGTTGTAATATCCTAACCCGCTTGAAGCGTTTTTTTAAATCATTTAACCGGCCTTCAGAAAACGAACTGTTTTAACATCCTGAGATTATATTTTATTTTGATGCATTCAAATTAAACATTGACTATTAATCATCACGTTTAACGTCTTTGTTTAGAAAAAAATTATTTAAAAATAATATTTTAAGAATGTATTTTTAAATTTTAAAAAACCCGTAAAACACCAAGTTTTTCACTATAAATCCTTTATGTACGAGACGTAACCAAAAGAATGTTCATTATAATACGCAGCGCCAGACCATCCAGAAATACAAAATTGCAGTTGTGTCGTAAAACATGTTTAACATAATGCGCACCGATCAGGAATATGTTTATAAAAAGATTTGTCAATAAAATACACACCTTATTGCGCGACAGAAAGGTTGTTCAATATAATACGCACCGCGACGCTCTATCTCAAAAAATAGCATGATACATAGGAATAAATAAAATAATCTAAAAAGTCAATAATTTAATTACGGGAAATGCGATCCATCTGAAATTTTGATACTTTGTTTGTACTATCGGTACAAAACTGCCTGCAAAATTTCAGCTCGCTAGCTTACGAGCAAGTTGGTTAAAAATCGATCAAACGTTTTGGCGACAAGCAAGGGCGGGCGGCCGCAGACACCACGAGTTAATATAAAGGATTTAAAAATCCCCCAATTGACTGACGGACATTTTATTTAAAGTTACCCTTTTTGATGTGACGTCACATTTCTTCAACCCCCTCCCTCCCCCTCGTAAAGCATTATCACAAAAGTGTGACCATCCAACCCCCCACCCCCCCTTTTTTTCAATGTGCGTGACGTCATTTATGGACGGCCCCATTGAAGTTTTCTATGATGATTATGTAATGATTTTTTTTGTTCTTGGAGATCTCGGGTCACAATTATAATGTTACATATTGATGATGGCTTTTATGATTATTATAATGATTATGTAAGAAATTTTTGTTCCTGGAGATCTCATGTCATTTTTATAATTAGGGGTGTAGCGGATTCAATTTTTTAAAATCCGTCTGGAGCCGGACTTGTCGGATTTATGAAATGAGATCCGGCCGGATGCCGGAGCCGGATTTACACATAAAAAATAATGTACTAAATCACTTGACTCGACTGCTCGTTACTGCTGTTCATTACTATAAACATGACCATGATGACCTAATATACTCATATTGAATCATTGAAATATAAAATAATTACATTAGATAAAGTAATATTAAGTTCCATAGGTTCAAGATGAAACGCAATACATAAGCACATAATGTTAATTTAGTAATTTTAATATTTAGTTTTCAGTTTCAGTTTTTATTTTTCACATTTTTTTCGGTTGACAAATGTGCAACTCAGTTACAAGTCGCAACAACAGTGACAGTTTATAGTTATTGCGCGAATTGTTCACTGAATGGTAGCAACTGCCGTACTCACACACCTTAGTATCGCACGGTTTGCATTCATTAATAAATGCCACGCATGCACGATCAATGTTCCCTCTAAAGTTCGTTGGTCCGTGTGCAAAATAAAAAATCTCGTGTGCAAAATTGCACATAAACCATTTTTTGTGCCATATTTTACTAAATTTACTGCGCGGAAATTCTTAACTGCTGCGTGGCGTCGGTCAGATATCTGCGCGGCTATGGAGCCGCGCAGATTAAATGGAACATTGTGCAGCATGATATGCCATTTTCACTCAAACTGGCCGTCCATAAATGACGTCACAACCCTAGGGGGTAGGAGGCTCGCACATTTGTGATGATGTGTGACGAAGGGGAGGGTTTGTTGTTGTTTTCAACAACTGTGACTTCACATCAATGCACGCAACTCTAAATAAAAAGTGAACTTTAATCTTTGATTGCTAACAATCTATTTAATGACGTCTTACATGGATTCTCGCGTGTTACGATTATATTAGAGTGCAGCCTTACACTTAATTAAAAACATACTTAAATGGCAAAAAGTGATTTGAAAAAAGCTCATTTTCAAATAAGAAATACGGCTTTTATTGGGGGTGTGAGAGGGGCGAAACTTTATGACGTCCTATTTGAGGGGGAGGCTAACTTTTTGTGACGACGTGTGATAAAAAAAAAGGGGGGGGATCGGCAAAAATCGCTTGACGTCATTTATGGACGACCACATACAAGTTCTAACACGCGGGTCCTATTCTAAACAAAGGTAGTATGCAAACAAATGTTTCGCATCCAAACAGGACGTTTACCGATTTGGACTTATACCAAAGCAGACACATACTGACGTACCACTGTATTCAAGTCCCACGAACTCATGAAGTAATGCACCATTAATATTTAAAATGAGTGTGTTTTTGTTGTTGATTTTTTTTAAAATTCTTATTTACGTCATCTAGAAATACTAAACTGGAAGTGCTACTGTGCGATTGCCCAATCCGGCCCAAATCCGGCAAAATTGGACCGGATCCGAAGCCGGAGCCAGATTTGTAAAAATGGCCGGATTCCGGATTTACCGGAGCCGAAATCCGGTACATCCCTAATTATATTGCTACGTATTGATGCTGTTTATGATATTTATGATGATTACCAATATAAATTTCTTGCTCCTGGAGATCTCAGTTCATTATTATGATGACACGTATTGATGATACGTTTTATGATAATTATGATGATTTAGTCAATTACTATGTTGGTTATTGCTATCCTTATTTAGATATACAATTAACCAAGTTCCTGTGTGGCAGGAGCGACGGGTTGTTTTTGTATACAAATAATTATAAATGTGGTTAGGTATAGGTGGATAAGGTATCTCCATAACAAAGATCCCAAGATGGGGACATCATTGAATTATTAGGTGTGCAAGAGTGTTCCGTAAAAGGTAGACAGTGTTAGAATACTGTAATAATGCGTATTACAATGACGTCTCTGCGTATTACATTGACGTCTCTGTGTATTGACGTCATTGTTATACGCAGAGACGTCATTGTAATACGCAGAGACGTCATTGTAATACGCAGAGACGTCATTGTAATAAATAGAGACGTCATTGTAATAGGCAGAGACGTCATTGTAATATACAGAGACGTCATTGTAATACACAGCGACGTCATTGTATTACACAGAGACGTCTTTGTAATACACATAGACGTCATTGTAATACGCAGATACGTCATTGTAATACGCAGAGTCGTCATTGTAATAGGCAGAGACGTCATTGTAATACACAGAGGCGTCATTGGAATACACAGAGATGTCATTGTAATACGCAAAGAAGTCATTGTAATAAGCAAAGACGTCATTGTAATACACAGAGACGTCATTGTAATACATAGAGACGTCATTGTAATACACAGAGACGTCATTGTAATACAAAGAGACGTCATTGTAATACACAGAGACGTCATTATAATACGCAGAGCTGTAATTGTAACTCTAAGAGACGTCATTGTAATACACAAAGACGTCATGGTAATACGCAGAGACGTCATTGTAATACGCAGAGACGTCATTGTAATAAATAGAGACGTCATTGTAATAGGAAGAGACGTCATTGTAATATATAGAGACGTCATTGTAATACACAGCGACGTCATTGTATTACACAGAGACGTCTTTGTAATACACATAGACGTCATTGTAATTCGCAGAGACGTCATTGTAATACGCAGAGTCGTCATTGTAATAGGCAGAGACGTTATTGTAATACACAGATGCGTCATTGGAATACACAGAGGCGTCATTGTTATACTCAGAGACGTCATTGTAATACATAGAGATGTCATTGTAATACACAAAGACGTCATTGTAATACACAGAGACGTCATTATAATACAAAGAGACGTCATTATAATACAAAGAGACGTCATTGTAATACAAAGTGACGTCATTATAATACACAGATGTGTCATTGTAATACAAAGAGACGTCATTGTAATACAAAGAGACGTCATTATAATACGCAGAGACGTCATTGTAATACACCGAGACGTCATTGTTATACACATAGACGTCATTGTAATACACAGAGACGTCATTGTAATACACAGATACGTCATTGTAGTACACAGATACGTCATTGTAATACACAGATACGTCATTGTAATGCACAGAGACGTCATTGTAATACACAGAGACGACATTGTAATACACATAGACGTCATTATAATTCACAGAGAAGCCATTGTAATACAGGCGTCATTTTAATACACAGAGACGTCATTGTAATACGCAGAGACGTCATTGTAATAGGCAGAGACGTCATTGTAAAAGGCAGATACGTCATTGAAATACACAGAGACGTCATTGTAATACACACAGACGTCATTGTAATACGCAGAGACTTCATTGTAATACGCAGAGACGTCATTGTAATAGGCAGAGACGTCATTGTAATACAAAGAGACGTCATTGTAATACGCAGAGGCGTCATTTTAACACTAATAGACGTCATTGTAATACGCAGATACGTCATTTTAATACATAGAGACGTCATTGTAATACACAGAGACTTTATTGTAATACACAGAGACGTCATTGTAATACAAAGAGACGTCATTATAATACAACGAAACGTCATTGTTATACACATAGACGTCATTATAATAAACAGAGGTGTCATTGTATTACAAAGAGACGTCATTGTAATACACAGAGACGTCATTGTAATAGGCAGAGACGTCATTGTAATACACAGAGATGACATTGTAATACGCAGAGACGTCATTGACCTTATAGTACAATACCTTTGAGATGTGTCTGCAGACAGTCTTAGAGTCGAGTCGTAAACTTACTTTATATTACCATACAATTGAGATGTATCTGCAGACAGTCTGAGAGTCGAGTTTTACACTGACTATATAGTACCATACCCTTGAGATGTGTCTGCAGACAGTCTTAGCGTCGAGTCGCACACTGAGTATATATTACCATACCCTTGAGATGTGTCTGCAGACAGTCTTAGAGTCGAGTCGTACACTGACCATATATTACCATACATTTGAGATGTGTCTGCAGACAGTTTTAGCGTCGAGTCGCACACTGAGTATATATTACCATACCATTGAGATGTGTCTGCAGACAGTCTTTGAGTCGAGTTGTACACTGACTTATATAGTGCCATACCCTTGAGATGTGTCTGCGGACAGTCTTTGAGTCAAGTCGTACACTGACTATGTAGTACAATAACCTTGAGATGTGTCTGCAGACAGTCTTAGAGTCGAGTCGTACACTTACTATACAATACCTTACAATTGAGATGTGTCTGCAGACAGTCTGAGAGTCGAGTCGTACACTTGACTATATAGTACCATACCCTTGAGATGTGTCTGCAGACACTATTATAGTCGCGTTGTACACTGACTATATAGTACCATTCCATTGAGATGTGTCTGCAGACAGTCTTAGAGTCGAGTCGTTTACTTGACTATATAGTGTTGTAATATCCTAACCCGCTTGAAGCGTTTTTTTAAATCATTTAACCGGCCTTCAGAAAACGAACTGTTTTAACATCCTGAGATTATATTTTATTTTGATGCATTCAAATTAAACATTGACTATTAATCATCACGTTTAACGTCTTTGTTTAGAAAAAAATTATTTAAAAATAATATTTTAAGAATGTATTTTTAAATTTTAAAAAACCCGTAAAACACCAAGTTTTTCACTATAAATCCTTTATGTACGAGACGTAACCAAAAGAATGTTCATTATAATACGCAGCGCCAGACCATCCAGAAATACAAAATTGCAGTTGTGTCGTAAAACATGTTTAACATAATGCGCACCGATCAGGAATATGTTTATAAAAAGATTTGTCAATAAAATACACACCTTATTGCGCGACAGAAAGGTTGTTCAATATAATACGCACCGCGACGCTCTATCTCAAAAAATAGCATGATACATAGGAATAAATAAAATAATCTAAAAAGTCAATAATTTAATTACGGGAAATGCGATCCATCTGAAATTTTGATACTTTGTTTGTACTATCGGTACAAAACTGCCTGCAAAATTTCAGCTCGCTAGCTTACGAGCAAGTTGGTTAAAAATCGATCAAACGTTTTGGCGACAAGCAAGGGCGGGCGGCCGCAGACACCACGAGTTAATATAAAGGATTTAAAAATCCCCCAATTGACTGACGGACATTTTATTTAAAGTTACCCTTTTTGATGTGACGTCACATTTCTTCAACCCCCTCCCTCCCCCTCGTAAAGCATTATCACAAAAGTGTGACCATCCAACCCCCCACCCCCCTTTTTTTCAATGTGCGTGACGTCATTTATGGACGGCCCCATTGAAGTTTTCTATGATGATTATGTAATGATTTTTTTTGTTCTTGGAGATCTCGGGTCACAATTATAATGTTACATATTGATGATGGCTTTTATGATTATTATAATGATTATGTAAGAAATTTTTGTTCCTGGAGATCTCATGTCATTTTTATAATTAGGGGTGTAGCGGATTCAATTTTTTAAAATCCGTCTGGAGCCGGACTTGTCGGATTTATGAAATGAGATCCGGCCGGATGCCGGAGCCGGATTTACACATAAAAAATAATGTACTAAATCACTTGACTCGACTGCTCGTTACTGCTGTTCATTACTATAAACATGACCATGATGACCTAATATACTCATATTGAATCATTGAAATATAAAATAATTACATTAGATAAAGTAATATTAAGTTCCATAGGTTCAAGATGAAACGCAATACATAAGCACATAATGTTAATTTAGTAATTTTAATATTTAGTTTTCAGTTTCAGTTTTTATTTTTCACATTTTTTTCGGTTGACAAATGTGCAACTCAGTTACAAGTCGCAACAACAGTGACAGTTTATAGTTATTGCGCGAATTGTTCACTGAATGGTAGCAACTGCCGTACTCACACACCTTAGTATCGCACGGTTTGCATTCATTAATAAATGCCACGCATGCACGATCAATGTTCCCTCTAAAGTTCGTTGGTCCGTGTGCAAAATAAAAAATCTCGTGTGCAAAATTGCACATAAACCATTTTTTGTGCCATATTTTACTAAATTTACTGCGCGGAAATTCTTAACTGCTGCGTGGCGTCGGTCAGATATCTGCGCGGCTATGGAGCCGCGCAGATTAAATGGAACATTGTGCAGCATGATATGCCATTTTCACTCAAACTGGCCGTCCATAAATGACGTCACAACCCTAGGGGGTAGGAGGCTCGCACATTTGTGATGATGTGTGACGAAGGGGAGGGTTTGTTGTTGTTTTCAACAACTGTGACTTCACATCAATGCACGCAACTCTAAATAAAAAGTGAACTTTAATCTTTGATTGCTAACAATCTATTTAATGACGTCTTACATGGATTCTCGCGTGTTACGATTATATTAGAGTGCAGCCTTACACTTAATTAAAAACATACTTAAATGGCAAAAAGTGATTTGAAAAAAGCTCATTTTCAAATAAGAAATACGGCTTTTATTGGGGGTGTGAGAGGGGCGAAACTTTATGACGTCCTATTTGAGGGGGAGGCTAACTTTTTGTGACGACGTGTGATAAAAAAAAAGGGGGGGGATCGGCAAAAATCGCTTGACGTCATTTATGGACGACCACATACAAGTTCTAACACGCGGGTCCTATTCTAAACAAAGGTAGTATGCAAACAAATGTTTCGCATCCAAACAGGACGTTTACCGATTTGGACTTATACCAAAGCAGACACATACTGACGTACCACTGTATTCAAGTCCCACGAACTCATGAAGTAATGCACCATTAATATTTAAAATGAGTGTGTTTTTGTTGTTGATTTTTTTTTAAATTCTTATTTACGTCATCTAGAAATACTAAACTGGAAGTGCTACTGTGCGATTGCCCAATCCGGCCCAAATCTGGCAAAATTGGACCGGATCCGAAGCCGGAGCCAGATTTGTAAAAATGGCCGGATTCCGGATTTACCGGAGCCGAAATCCGGTACATCCCTAATTATATTGCTACGTATTGATGCTGTTTATGATATTTATGATGATTACCAATATAAATTTCTTGCTCCTGGAGATCTCAGTTCATTATTATGATGACACGTATTGATGATACGTTTTATGATAATTATGATGATTTAGTCAATTACTATGTTGGTTATTGCTATCCTTATTTAGATATACAATTAACCAAGTTCCTGTGTGGCAGGAGCGACGGGTTGTTTTTGTATACAAATAATTATAAATGTGGTTAGGTATAGGTGGATAAGGTATCTCCATAACAAAGATCCCAAGATGGGGACATCATTGAATTATTAGGTGTGCAAGAGTGTTCCGTAAAAGGTAGACAGTGTTAGAATACTGTAATAATGCGTATTACAATGACGTCTCTGCGTATTACATTGACGTCTCTGTGTATTGACGTCATTGTTATACGCAGAGACGTCATTGTAATACGCAGAGACGTCATTGTAATACGCAGAGACGTCATTGTAATAAATAGAGACGTCATTGTAATAGGCAGAGACGTCATTGTAATATACAGAGACGTCATTGTAATACACAGCGACGTCATTGTATTACACAGAGACGTCTTTGTAATACACATAGACGTCATTGTAATACGCAGATACGTCATTGTAATACGCAGAGTCGTCATTGTAATAGGCAGAGACGTCATTGTAATACACAGAGGCGTCATTGGAATACACAGAGATGTCATTGTAATACGCAAAGAAGTCATTGTAATAAGCAAAGACGTCATTGTAATACACAGAGACGTCATTGTAATACATAGAGACGTCATTGTAATACACAGAGACGTCATTGTAATACAAAGAGACGTCATTGTAATACACAGAGACGTCATTATAATACGCAGAGCTGTAATTGTAACTCTAAGAGACGTCATTGTAATACACAAAGACGTCATGGTAATACGCAGAGACGTCATTGTAATACGCAGAGACGTCATTGTAATAAATAGAGACGTCATTGTAATAGGAAGAGACGTCATTGTAATATACAGAGACGTCATTGTAATACACAGCGACGTCATTGTATTACACAGAGACGTCTTTGTAATACACATAGACGTCATTGTAATTCGCAGAGACGTCATTGTAATACGCAGAGTCGTCATTGTAATAGGCAGAGACGTTATTGTAATACACAGATGCGTCATTGGAATACACAGAGGCGTCATTGTTATACTCAGAGACGTCATTGTAATACATAGAGATGTCATTGTAATACACAAAGACGTCATTGTAATACACAGAGACGTCATTATAATACAAAGAGACGTCATTATAATACAAAGAGACGTCATTGTAATACAAAGTGACGTCATTATAATACACAGATGTGTCATTGTAATACAAAGAGACGTCATTGTAATACAAAGAGACGTCATTATAATACGCAGAGACGTCATTGTAATACACCGAGACGTCATTGTTATACACATAGACGTCATTGTAATACACAGAGACGTCATTGTAATACACAGATACGTCATTGTAGTACACAGATACGTCATTGTAATACACAGATACGTCATTGTAATGCACAGAGACGTCATTGTAATACACAGAGACGACATTGTAATACACATAGACGTCATTATAATTCACAGAGAAGCCATTGTAATACAGGCGTCATTTTAATACACAGAGACGTCATTGTAATACGCAGAGACGTCATTGTAATAGGCAGAGACGTCATTGTAAAAGGCAGATACGTCATTGAAATACACAGAGACGTCATTGTAATACACACAGACGTCATTGTAATACGCAGAGACTTCATTGTAATACGCAGAGACGTCATTGTAATAGGCAGAGACGTCATTGTAATACAAAGAGACGTCATTGTAATACGCAGAGGCGTCATTTTAACACTAATAGACGTCATTGTAATACGCAGATACGTCATTTTAATACATAGAGACGTCATTGTAATACACAGAGACTTTATTGTAATACACAGAGACGTCATTGTAATACAAAGAGACGTCATTATAATACAACGAAACGTCATTGTTATACACATAGACGTCATTATAATAAACAGAGGTGTCATTGTATTACAAAGAGACGTCATTGTAATACACAGAGACGTCATTGTAATAGGCAGAGACGTCATTGTAATACACAGAGATGACATTGTAATACGCAGAGACGTCATTGACCTTATAGTACAATACCTTTGAGATGTGTCTGCAGACAGTCTTAGAGTCGAGTCGTAAACTTACTTTATATTACCATACAATTGAGATGTATCTGCAGACAGTCTGAGAGTCGAGTTTTACACTGACTATATAGTACCATACCCTTGAGATGTGTCTGCAGACAGTCTTAGCGTCGAGTCGCACACTGAGTATATATTACCATACCCTTGAGATGTGTCTGCAGACAGTCTTAGAGTCGAGTCGTACACTGACCATATATTACCATACATTTGAGATGTGTCTGCAGACAGTTTTAGCGTCGAGTCGCACACTGAGTATATATTACCATACCATTGAGATGTGTCTGCAGACAGTCTTTGAGTCGAGTTGTACACTGACTTATATAGTGCCATACCCTTGAGATGTGTCTGCGGACAGTCTTTGAGTCAAGTCGTACACTGACTATGTAGTACAATAACCTTGAGATGTGTCTGCAGACAGTCTTAGAGTCGAGTCGTACACTTACTATACAATACCTTACAATTGAGATGTGTCTGCAGACAGTCTGAGAGTCGAGTCGTACACTTGACTATATAGTACCATACCCTTGAGATGTGTCTGCAGACACTATTATAGTCGCGTTGTACACTGACTATATAGTACCATTCCATTGAGATGTGTCTGCAGACAGTCTTAGAGTCGAGTCGTTTACTTGACTATATAGTGTTGTAATATCCTAACCCGCTTGAAGCGTTTTTTTAAATCATTTAACCGGCCTTCAGAAAACGAACTGTTTTAACATCCTGAGATTATATTTTATTTTGATGCATTCAAATTAAACATTGACTATTAATCATCACGTTTAACGTCTTTGTTTAGAAAAAAATTATTTAAAAATAATATTTTAAGAATGTATTTTAAATTTTAAAAAACCCGTAAAACACCAAGTTTTTCACTATAAATCCTTTATGTACGAGACGTAACCAAAAGAATGTTCATTATAATACGCAGCGCCAGACCATCCAGAAATACAAAATTGCAGTTGTGTCGTAAAACATGTTTAACATAATGCGCACCGATCAGGAATATGTTTATAAAAAGATTTGTCAATAAAATACACACCTTATTGCGCGACAGAAAGGTTGTTCAATATAATACGCACCGCGACGCTCTATCTCAAAAAATAGCATGATACATAGGAATAAATAAAATAATCTAAAAAGTCAATAATTTAATTACGGGAAATGCGATCCATCTGAAATTTTGATACTTTGTTTGTACTATCGGTACAAAACTGCCTGAAAAATTTCAGCTCGCTAGCTTACGAGCAAGTTGGTTAAAAATCGATCAAACGTTTTGGCGACAAGCAAGGGCGGGCGGCCGCAGACACCACGAGTTAATATAAAGGATTTAAAAATCCCCCAATTGACTGACGGACATTTTATTTAAAGTTACCCTTTTTGATGTGACGTCACATTTCTTCAACCCCCTCCCTCCCCCTCGTAAAGCATTATCACAAAAGTGTGACCATCCAACCCCCCACCCCCCTTTTTTTCAATGTGCGTGACGTCATTTATGGACGGCCCCATTGAAGTTTTCTATGATGATTATGTAATGATTTTTTTTGTTCTTGGAGATCTCGGGTCACAATTATAATGTTACATATTGATGATGGCTTTTATGATTATTATAATGATTATGTAAGAAATTTTTGTTCCTGGAGATCTCATGTCATTTTTATAATTAGGGGTGTAGCGGATTCAATTTTTTAAAATCCGTCTGGAGCCGGACTTGTCGGATTTATGAAATGAGATCCGGCCGGATGCCGGAGCCGGATTTACACATAAAAAATAATGTACTAAATCACTTGACTCGACTGCTCGTTACTGCTGTTCATTACTATAAACATGACCATGATGACCTAATATACTCATATTGAATCATTGAAATATAAAATAATTACATTAGATAAAGTAATATTAAGTTCCATAGGTTCAAGATGAAACGCAATACATAAGCACATAATGTTAATTTAGTAATTTTAATATTTAGTTTTCAGTTTCAGTTTTTATTTTTCACATTTTTTTCGGTTGACAAATGTGCAACTCAGTTACAAGTCGCAACAACAGTGACAGTTTATAGTTATTGCGCGAATTGTTCACTGAATGGTAGCAACTGCCGTACTCACACACCTTAGTATCGCACGGTTTGCATTCATTAATAAATGCCACGCATGCACGATCAATGTTCCCTCTAAAGTTCGTTGGTCCGTGTGCAAAATAAAAAATCTCGTGTGCAAAATTGCACATAAACCATTTTTTGTGCCATATTTTACTAAATTTACTGCGCGGAAATTCTTAACTGCTGCGTGGCGTCGGTCAGATATCTGCGCGGCTATGGAGCCGCGCAGATTAAATGGAACATTGTGCAGCATGATATGCCATTTTCACTCAAACTGGCCGTCCATAAATGACGTCACAACCCTAGGGGGTAGGAGGCTCGCACATTTGTGATGATGTGTGACGAAGGGGAGGGTTTGTTGTTGTTTTCAACAACTGTGACTTCACATCAATGCACGCAACTCTAAATAAAAAGTGAACTTTAATCTTTGATTGCTAACAATCTATTTAATGACGTCTTACATGGATTCTCGCGTGTTACGATTATATTAGAGTGCAGCCTTACACTTAATTAAAAACATACTTAAATGGCAAAAAGTGATTTGAAAAAAGCTCATTTTCAAATAAGAAATACGGCTTTTATTGGGGGTGTGAGAGGGGCGAAACTTTATGACGTCCTATTTGAGGGGGAGGCTAACTTTTTGTGACGACGTGTGATAAAAAAAAAGGGGGGGGATCGGCAAAAATCGCTTGACGTCATTTATGGACGACCACATACAAGTTCTAACACGCGGGTCCTATTCTAAACAAAGGTAGTATGCAAACAAATGTTTCGCATCCAAACAGGACGTTTACCGATTTGGACTTATACCAAAGCAGACACATACTGACGTACCACTGTATTCAAGTCCCACGAACTCATGAAGTAATGCACCATTAATATTTAAAATGAGTGTGTTTTTGTTGTTGATTTTTTTTTAAATTCTTATTTACGTCATCTAGAAATACTAAACTGGAAGTGCTACTGTGCGATTGCCCAATCCGGCCCAAATCTGGCAAAATTGGACCGGATCCGAAGCCGGAGCCAGATTTGTAAAAATGGCCGGATTCCGGATTTACCGGAGCCGAAATCCGGTACATCCCTAATTATATTGCTACGTATTGATGCTGTTTATGATATTTATGATGATTACCAATATAAATTTCTTGCTCCTGGAGATCTCAGTTCATTATTATGATGACACGTATTGATGATACGTTTTATGATAATTATGATGATTTAGTCAATTACTATGTTGGTTATTGCTATCCTTATTTAGATATACAATTAACCAAGTTCCTGTGTGGCAGGAGCGACGGGTTGTTTTTGTATACAAATAATTATAAATGTGGTTAGGTATAGGTGGATAAGGTATCTCCATAACAAAGATCCCAAGATGGGGACATCATTGAATTATTAGGTGTGCAAGAGTGTTCCGTAAAAGGTAGACAGTGTTAGAATACTGTAATAATGCGTATTACAATGACGTCTCTGCGTATTACATTGACGTCTCTGTGTATTGACGTCATTGTTATACGCAGAGACGTCATTGTAATACGCAGAGACGTCATTGTAATACGCAGAGACGTCATTGTAATAAATAGAGACGTCATTGTAATAGGCAGAGACGTCATTGTAATATACAGAGACGTCATTGTAATACACAGCGACGTCATTGTATTACACAGAGACGTCTTTGTAATACACATAGACGTCATTGTAATACGCAGATACGTCATTGTAATACGCAGAGTCGTCATTGTAATAGGCAGAGACGTCATTGTAATACACAGAGGCGTCATTGGAATACACAGAGATGTCATTGTAATACGCAAAGAAGTCATTGTAATAAGCAAAGACGTCATTGTAATACACAGAGACGTCATTGTAATACATAGAGACGTCATTGTAATACACAGAGACGTCATTGTAATACAAAGAGACGTCATTGTAATACGCAGAGCTGTAATTGTAACTCTAAGAGACGTCATTGTAATACACAAAGACGTCATGGTAATACGCAGAGACGTCATTGTAATACGCAGAGACGTCATTGTAATAAATAGAGACGTCATTGTAATAGGAAGAGACGTCATTGTAATATATAGAGACGTCATTGTAATACACAGCGACGTCATTGTATTACACAGAGACGTCTTTGTAATACACATAGACGTCATTGTAATTCGCAGAGACGTCATTGTAATACGCAGAGTCGTCATTGTAATAGGCAGAGACGTCATTGTAATACACAGATGCGTCATTGGAATACACAGAGGCGTCATTGTTATACTCAGAGACGTCATTGTAATACATAGAGATGTCATTGTAATACACAAAGACGTCATTATAATACAAAGAGACGTCATTATAATACAAAGAGACGTCATTGTAATACAAAGTGACGTCATTATAATACACAGATGTGTCATTGTAATACAAAGAGACGTCATTGTAATACAAAGAGACGTCATTATAATACGCAGAGACGTCATTGTAATACACCGAGACGTCATTGTTATACACAGAGACGTCATTGTAATACACAGATACGTCATTGTAGTACACAGATACGTCATTGTAATACACAGATACGTCATTGTAATGCACAGAGACGTCATTGTAATACACAGAGACGACATTGTAATACACAGATACGTCATTGTAGTACACAGATACGTCATTGTAATACACAGATACGTCATTGTAATGCATAGAGACGTCATTGTAATACACAGAGACGACATTGTAATACACATAGACGTCATTGTAATACACAGAGACGACATTGTTATACACATAGACGTCATTGTAATACACAGAGACGTCATTGTAATACACAGAGACGTCATTGTAATACACAGAGACGACATTGTTATACACATAGACGTCATTGTAATACACAGAGACGTCATTGTAATACACAGATACGTCATTGTAGTACACAGATACGTCATTGTAATACACAGATACGTCATTGTAATGCACAGAGACGTCATTGTAATACACAGAGACGACATTGTAATACACATAGACGTCATTATAATTCACAGAGAAGCCATTGTAATACAGGCGTCATTTTAATACACAGAGACGTCATTGTAATACGCAGAGACGTCATTGTAATAGGCAGAGACGTCATTGTAAAAGGCAGATACGTCATTGTAATACACAGAGACGTCATTGTAATACACAGAGACGTCATTGTAATACACATAGACGTCATTGCAATAGGCAGATACGTAATTGTAATACAAAGAGACGTCATTGTAATACGCAGAGACGTCATTGTAATACACAGAGACGTCATTGTAATACATAGAGACGTCATTGTAATACACAGAGGCGTCATTGTAATACGCAGAGACGTCATTGTAATACACAGAGACGTCATTGTAATACACAGAGACGTCATTGTAATACACATAGACGTCATTGCAATAGGCAGATACGTAATTGTAATACAAAGAGACGTCATTGTAATACGCAGAGACGTCATTGTAATACGCAGAGACGTCATTGTAATACGCAGAGGCGTCATTGCAACACTGAGAGACTCATTGTAATACACACATACGTCATTGTAATACGCAGAGACGTCATTGTAATACATAGACACGTTATTGTAATACACAGTCATGTCATTGTCATACGCAGAGACGTCATTATAATAGGCAGAGACGTCATTGTAATAGACAGAGACGTCATTATAATAGACAGAGACGTCATTAAAATACAAAGAGACGTCATTGTAATACACAGAGACGTCATTGTAACTCGCAGAGACGTCTTTGTAATACACAGAGACGTCATTGTAATACACAGAGACGTCAATGTAATACGCAGAGACGTCATTGTAATACACACAGACGTTATTGTAATACGTAGAGGCGTCATTGTAACACTAAGAGACGTCATTGTCATACACAGAGACGTCATTGTAATACACAGAGACGTCATTGTCATACACAGAGAGTTATTGTAATACAAAGAGACATAATTGTAATACATAGACACGTCATTGTAATACGCAGAGACGTCATTGACTATATAGTACACTACCCTTGAGATGTGTCTGCAGACAGTCTTAGAGTCGAGTCGTAAACTTACCTTATATTACCATACAATTGAGATGTATCTGCAGACAGACTGAGAGTGGAGTTGTTCACTTGACTATATAGTACCATAACTTTGAGATGTGTCTGCAGACACTCTTAGAGTCGAGTTTTACACTGACTATATAGTACCATACCCTTGAGATGTGTCTGCAGACAGTCTTAGCGTCGAGTCGTACACTGACTATATATAACCATACCATTGAGATGTATCTGCAGACAGTCTTTGAGTCGAGTTGTACACTGACAATATACTACAATACCCTTGAGATGTGTCTGCAGACAGTCTTTGAATCAAGTCCTACAATGACTATATAGTACTATACACTTGAGATGTGTCTACAGACAGTCTTAGAGTCGAGTCGTACACTTACTATATATCACCATACAATTGAGATGTGTCTGCAGACAGTCTGAGAGTCGAGTATTACACTTGTCTATATAGTTCCATACCCTTGAGACGTGTCTGAAGACACTCTTAGAGTCACGTTGTACACTGACTATATAGTACTATTCCATTGAGATGTGTCTGCAGAAAGTCTTATATTCGACTCGTACACTTGACTATATATTACCATACAATTGAGATGTATCTGCAGACAGTCTGAGAGTCGAGTCGTACACTTGTGTATATAGTACCATACCCTTGAGACGTGTCTGCAGACACTCTTAGAGTCACGTTGTACACTAACTATATAGTACAATTCCATTGAGATGTGTCTGCAGACAGTCTTAGAGTCGAGTCGTTTACTTGACTATATAGTGTTGTATCATCCTAACCCGCTGTAAGCGTTTTTTTAAAACATTTAACTGGCCTTCAGAAAACGAACTGTTTTAACATCCTGAGAGTATATTTTATTTTGATGCATTCAAATTAAACATTGAATATTAATCATCACGTTTAACGTCTTTGTTTAGAAAAAAAAATTATTTAAAATAATATTTTAAGAATGTATTTTTAAATTTTAAAAAACCCGTAAAAAAACAAGTTTTTCACTATAAATCCTTTATGTACGAGACGTAACTAAAAGAATGTTCATTATAATACGCAGCGCCAGACCATCCAGAAATACAAAATTGCAGTTGTGTCGTAAAACATGTTTAACATAATGCGCACCGATCAGGAATATGTTTATAAAAAGAGTTGTCAATAAAATACGCACCTTATTGCGCGACAGAAAGGTTGTTCAGTATAATACGCAACGGGACGCTCTATCTCAAAAAATAGCATGATACATAGGAATAAATAAAATAATATAAAAATCAATAATTTAATTACGGGAAATGCGATCGATCTGAAATTTTGATACATTGTTTTTTTTATCGTTACAAAACTGCCTGCAAAATTTCAGCTCTTTAGCTTACGAGCAAGTTGGTTAAAAATTGATCAAACGTTTTGGCGACAAGCAAGGGCGGGCGGCCGCAAGGGCGGGCGGCCGCAGACACCACGAGTTGATATAAAGGATTTTAAAATCCCCCAATTGACTGACGGAAATTGTATTTAAAGTTACCCTTTTTGATGTGACGTCACATTTCTTCAACCCCCTCCCTCCCCCTCGTAAAGCATTATCACAAAAGTGTGACCATCCCCCCCCCTTTTTTTAAATGTGCTTGACGTCATTTATGGACGGCCCCATTGATGTTTTCTATGATGATTATGTAATGATTTTTTTTGTTCTTGGAGATCTCGTGTCACAATTATAATGTTACATATTGATGATGGCTTTTATGATTATTATAATGATTATGTAAGAAATTTTTGTTCCTGGAGATCTCATGTCATTTTTATAATTAGGGGTGAACCGGATTCAATTTTTTTAAATCCGGCTGGAGCCGGACTTGTCGGATTTATGAAATTAGATCCGGCCGGATGCCGGAGCCGGATTTACACATAAAAAATATTGTACTAAATCACTTGACTCGACTGCTCGTTACTGCTGTTCATTACTATAAACATGACCATGATGACCTAATATACTCATATTGCATCATTGAAATATAAAATAATTACATTAGATAAAGTAATATTAAGTTCCATAGGTTCAAGATGAAACGCAATACATAAGCACACAATGTTAATTTAGTAATTTTAATATTTAGTTTTCAGTTTCAGTTATTATTTTTCACATTTTTTTCGGTTGACAAATGTGCAACTAAGTTACAAGTCGCAACAACAGTGACAGTTTATAGTTATTGCGCGAATTGTTCACTAAATGGTAGCAACGTGCGTACTCACGCACCTTAGTATCGCACGGTTTGCATTCATTAATAAATGCCACGCATGCGCGATCAATGTTCCCTCTAAAGTTCGCTGGTCCGTGTGCAAAGTAAAAAATCTCGTGTGCAAAATTGCACATAAACCATTTTTTGTGCCATATTTTACTAAATTTACTGCGCGGAAATTCTTAATACTAAACCGTAAATGAAATCAGTTTGACAGTAAATGAAATCAATTTAACAGTAGATGAAATCAGTTTAACAGTAGATGAAATCAGTTTAACCCTAAATGAAATCAGTTCAACAGTAGATGAAATCAATTCAACAGTAGATGAAATCAGTTTAAATGTAAATGATATAAATTTAACAGTAGATGAAATCAGTTTAACCGTAAATGAAATCAGTTTAACAGTAGATGAAATCAGTTTAACCCAAAATGAAAACAGTTCAACAAAAGATGAAATCAAATCAACAGTAGTTGAAATCATTTTAACCCAAAATGAAATTAATTTAACCGTAAATGAAATCAGTTTAACCGTAAGTGAAAATAATTCAAATGTAGATGAAATCAGTTTAACGCTACATGAAGTCAGTTCAACAGTAGATAAAATCAATTCAACAGTAGATGAAATCAGTTTAACTGTAAATGAAATCAGTTTGACAGAAGATGAAATCAATTCAACAGTAGATGAAATCAGTTTAACCGTAAATGAAATCAGTTTAACAGTAGATGAAATAAGTTTTACCCTAAATGAAATCAGTTCAACAGTAGATAAAATAAGTTTAACTGTAAATGAAATCAATCTAACAGTAGATGAAATCAGTTTAACAGTGAATGAAATCAGTTAATCCGTAAATGAAATTAATTTAACAGTAGATGAAATCAATTCAACAGCAGATGAAATCATTTTAAACGTAAATGAATTTAGTTTAACAGTAGATTAAATCATTTCAATAGTAGATGAAATCAGTTTAACACTATATGAAATCAATTTAACCATAAATGAAATCAATTTAACCGTAACTAAAAATTAATTCAACAGCAGATGAAATCAGTTTAACGCTAAATGAAATCAGTTCTACTGTAGATGAAATCAATTGAACAGTAGATGTAATCAGTTTAACTGTAAATGAAATCAGTTTGACAGAAGATGAAATCAGTTCAACAGTAGATGAAATCAATTCAACAGTTGATGAAATAAGTTTAACCGTAAATGAAATCAGTTTAACAGTAAATTAAATCAGTTTAACAGTAGATGAATTCAGTTTAACCCTAAATGAAATCAGTTCAACAGTATATAAAATCAGTTTAACAGTAAATTTCATCAGTTTAACCATAAATGAAATCAGTTCAACAGTAGATGAAATCAATTCAACAGTTGATGAAATCAGTTTAACCGTAAAGGAAATCAGTTTAACAGTAAATTAAATCAGTTTTACAGTAGATGAATTCAGTTTAACCCTAAATGAAATCAGTTTAACAGTATATGAAATCAATTAAACATTAAATGAAATCAGTTTAACTGTAAATGATATAAATTTAACATTAGATGAAATCAGTTTAATCGTAAATGAAATCAGTTTAACAGTAGATGAAATCAATTTAACCCTAAATGAATTCAGTTCTACAGTAAATGAAATTAATTCAACAGTAGATGAAATAGGTTTAACCCTAATTGAAATCAATTTAACCGTAAATCAAATCAGTTTAACCCTAAAATAAATCAGTTCAACAGTAGATGAAATCAGTTTAACTGTAAATGAAAGCAGTTTGACAGAAGATGAAATCAATTCAACAGTAGATGAAATCAGTTTAATCGTAAATGAAATCAGTTTAACATTAGATGAATTCAGTTTAACCCTAAATGAAATCAGTTCGACAGTAGATGAATTCAGCTTAACCGTAAATGAAATGAGTTTAACCGTAAATGATATCAATTTAACACTAGATGAAATAAGTTTAACCGTAAATTAAATCAGTTTAACAGTAGATGAAATCAGTTTAACCGTAAAAGAAATCAGTTTAACAGTACTTGAAATCAGTTTAACCCTAAATGAAATCAGTTCAACAGTAGATAAAATCAATTCAACAGTAGATGAAATCAGTTAAACCGTAAATGAAATCAATTTATCAGTAGATAAAATCAATTCAACATTAGATGAAATCACTTCAACAGCACATGAAATCAGTTTACCCCTAAATGAATAAATTTAACTGTAAATGAAATCAGTTTAACCGTAAAGGAAATCAGTTCAACAGTAGATGAAAACAGTTTGATTGTAAATAAAAACAGGTTGACAAAAAATAAATTAATTCAACAGTAGACGAAATCAGTTTAACCGTAAATGAAATCAGTTTAACAGTAGATGAAATCAGTTTAACCCTAACTGAAATCAGTTCAACAGTAGATGAAATCAATTCAACAGTAGATGATATAAGTTTAACCCTAAATGAAATCAGTTTAACAGTAGATGAAATCAGTTTAACCCTTAATGAAATCAGTGTGTAACAGTAGATGAAATCAATTCAACAGTAGATGAAATCAGTTTAAACGTAAATGAAATAAATTCAACAGTAGATGAAAAAAGTTTAACCGTAAATGAAATCAGTTTACCAGTAGATGAAATTAGTTTAACCCTAAACGAAATCAGTTCAACAGTAGATGAAATCAATTCAACAGTAGATGAAATCAGTTTCATCGTAAATGAAATCAGTTTAACACTAAATGGAATCAATACAAAAGTAGATGAAATCAGTTTAACCGTAAATGAAATCATTTTAAAAGTAGATGAAATTAGCTTAACCGTAAATGATATCAGTTTAACAGTAAATGAAATCAATTCAACCATAGATCAAATCAGATCAACAGCAGATGAAATCAGTTTAAACTTAATGAAATCAATTCAACAGTAGATGAAATCAATTCAACAGTAGATGAAATCAGTTTAACTGTAGATGAAATCAGTTTGACAAAAGATAAAATCAATTTAGATGAAATCACTTTAACCGTAAATGAAATCAGTTTAACAGTAGATGAAATCAGTTTAACACTAAATGAAATCAGTTCAACAGTAGATGAAATCAATTCAACAGTAGATGAAATCAGTTTAACCGTAAATAAAATCAATTTAACGGTAGTTGAAATCAGTTTAACCCTAAATGAAATCAGTTCAACAGTAGATGAAATCAGTTTAACTGTAAATGAAATACGTTTGACAGAAGATGAAATCAATTCAACAGTTGATGAAATCACTTTAACCCTAAATGAAATCAGTTCAACAGAAGATGAAATCAATTCAACAGTAGATGAAATCAGATAAACCCTAAATAAAATCAATTTAACCGTAAATGAAATCAGTTTAACCGTAACTGAAAATAATTCAACAGTAGATTAAATCAGTTTAACCCTAAATGAAATCAGTCAACAGTAGATGAAATCAATTCAACAGTAGATAAAATCAGTTTAACTGTAAATGAAATCAATTAAACAGTAGATGAAATCAGTTTAACCCTAAAAGAAATCAGTTGAACAGTAGATGAAATCAGTTTTACGCTAAATGAAATCAGTTCAACAGTAGATGAAATAAGTTTAACAGTAGATGAAATCAGTTTAACCCTAAATGAAATCAATTTATCAGTAGATGAAATCAATTCAACATTAGATGAAATCACTTCAACAGCAGATGAAATCAGTTTAACCCTAAATGAATAAATTTAACCGTTAATGAAATCAGTTTAACCGTAAATGAAATCAGTTCAACAGTTTAACTTTAAATAAAAACAGGTTGACAAAAGATAAATCAATTCAACAGTAGATGAAATAAGTTTAACCTTAAAAGAAATCAGTTTAACAGTAGATAAAATCATTTTAACCCTTAATGAAATCAGTGTTCAACAGTAGATGAAATCAATTTAAAAGTAGATGAAATCAGTTCAACAGTAGATGAAATCAATTCAACAGTAGATGAAATCAGTTTCATCGTAAATGAAATCAGTTTAACCATAAATGAAATCAATTTAACAGTAGATGAAATCAGCTTAACCGTAAATGAAATCAGTTTAACCGTAAATGAAATCAATTTAACAGTAAATGAAATCAATTCAACCATAGATCAAATCAGATCAACAGCAGATGAAATCAGTTTAAACTTAATGAAATCAATTCAACAGTAGATGAAATCATTTCAACAGTAGATGAAATCAGTTTAACTGTATATGAAATCAGTTTGACAAATGATAAAATCAGTTTAACTGTAGACGAAATCAGTTTGACAAATGATAAAATCATTTTAACAGTAGATAAAATCAGTTTAACCGTAAATGAAATCAGTTTAACCCTAAATGAAATCAATTCAACTGTAGATGAATTCAATTCAATAGTAGATGAAATCAGTTTAACCGTGAATGATATCAATTTAACAGTATATACAATCAGTTGAACCGTAAATGAAATCAGTTTAACAGTACATGAAATCAGTTTAACCCTAAATGAAATCAGTTCAACAGTAGATGAAATCAATTCAACAGTAGATGAAATCAGTTTAACCGTAAATAAAATCAATTTAAAAGGTAGATAAAATCAGTTTAACCCTAAATGAAATCAGTTCAACAGTAGATGAAATCAGTTTAACTGTAAATGAAATAAGTTTGACAGAAGATGAAATCAATTCAACAGTTGATGAAATCACTTTAACCCTAAATGAAATCAGTTCAACAGAAGATGAAATCAATTCAACTGTAGATGAAATCAGTTTAAACCCTAAATGAAATCAATTTAACCGAAAATGAAATCAGTTTAACCGTAACTGAAAATAATTCAACAGTAGATGAAATCAGTTTAACCCTAAATGAAATCAGTCAACAGTAAATGAAATCAGTTTAACTGTAAATGATAATCAATTTAACAGAAGATGAAATCAGTTTAACCCTAAAAGAAATCAATTTAACAGTAGATGAAATCAGTTTAACTGTAAAGGAAATCAGTTTCACAGAAGATGAAAACAATTCAACAGTAGATGAAATCAGTTTAACCGTAAATGAAATCAGTTCAACTGTAGATGAAATCAATTCAACAGTATATAAAATCAGTTTAACTGTAAATGAAATCAATTTAACAGTAGATGAAATCAGTTTAACCCTAAATGAAATGAATTCAACAGTAGATGAAACAATTCAACAGTAGATTAAATCAGTTTAACCGTAATTGAAATTAATGTAACAGCAGATTAAATCCGCTTAACCGTAAATGAAATCAGTTTAACCGTAAATGAAATCAATTTAACAGTAGATGAAATCAATTCAACAGCAGATGAAATCATATTAACGGTAAATGAAATCAGTTTAACAGTAGATGAAATTAGTTTAAACCCTAAATGAATTCAGTTCAACAGTAGATGAAATCATTTCAACAGTATATGAAATTAGTTCAACAGCAGATGAAATCAGCTTAAACCTAAATGAAATCAATTTTACCATAAATGAAATCAATTTAACCATAACTGAAATTAATTGAACAGTAGATGAAATCAGTTTAACGCTAAATGAAATCAGTTCTACAGTAGATGAAATATATTCAACAGTAGATGAAATCAGTTTAACTGTAATTGAAATCAGTTTGACAGAAGATGAAATCAATTCAACAGTAGATGAAACCAGTTTAACCGTAAATGAAATCAATTTAACAGTAGATCAAATCAGCTTAACCGTAAATAAAATCAGTTTAACCGTAAATGAAATCAGTTTAACAGTAGATAAAATTAGTTTAACCCTACCTGAAATTAATTCAACAGTAGATGAAATCAGTTTAAAGCTAAATGAAATCAGTTCAACAGTAGATGAAATTAGTTTAACCGTAAATGAAATCAGTTTAACAGTAGATCAAATCAGTTTAACACTAATGAAATATGTTCAACAGTAGATGAAATCAATTCAACAGTAGATGAAATCAGTTTAACCGTAAATGAAATGAATTTAACAGTAGATAAAATTAGTTTAACTCTAAATAAAATCAATTCAACAGTAGATGAAATCAGCTTATCTGTAAATGAAAACAGCTTAACCGTAAATGATATCAATTTAACAGTAGATGAAATCAGTTTAACCGTAAATGAAATCACTTTAACTTAAATTAAATGTCAGGGGTATGAGAATCACTGTGAGTGAATGGTTGTTGACGGGTATGAACTCCTATCACGGGAATAATGTCTAGTGATGTCTGAGCGAACTTCTGGTCACACGGGGTATGACAGAGGACACGCCAGGGTCAATCGAGACCAGTTTTGGGGGGGTTAAAAAGGGACGAGTTGAGTCGAGGCAGCAAGTTGCGCTGAGTTGCCGAGAGTTATTGGAGAGTTGTGTAGTTCGCACAGTGTTGTGCGGTCAGACCGGTCAGGGCAGACCGGGGAGCTGTAGGGTTGCAGTAACACAGAGAGCTGAGGTTTAATGTCACCCAGAAGCGGTTAGGTTCGGACCGAGGGGACTTAAACGCTTTGTGTATTTACGTAGAACTGTAAGAGGACTTGAGCATGGGCCCAGGATGGTCGAGTCGGACCGAGGGCATGCTCGAATATTAAGCCATTTGTAGATAGATGTATTTGATGTCTAGGCGGGACCGCCAGTTGTACATAGCAGAATAAACAGTGATTTGTACCCGAAATCTTGTGTCATCTCTTGTGTGTATGCAGCGGAGAGCAAGCAATAATCCACCAACGAATGAGACCCTAACATGGGGGCCCGTGCCAACTAAAAGTCTCAGGATTGCCAAGCACCGCCAACAACACCTGGAGAGAAACGACGAAAACACATCAGTGCTGTGTTACAGAACCTACTGTACGAGCTAGTACTACGGGTCGGGTACATACCGTGCAAGTCGCAGGAGAGTCAAGCGTAGGGCGTAGGGCTTACGCCTCGAACCAGAACCAGTTAATAGTTACGACGAAACCTAACACCGTAACCACATCAGCAAAACAACGACGTCGGAACCAGCACAGCATTAACGTCTGAACCAGCAACGAACACGGGCAGTCAGGGCGTCGACAGACGGGGCCAACTGCGAGAGAAGACGATTACAAACTGTACCGGGAGGTCAAGTTGCAGAACCAACCATCCCGCCCCAGCTACAGTAGGACCCTGAGGAGCCGAGACGACCCACAGCACCACAGTTCAAATCGGGACAAGATCGAGAAGATATTCAAGGTTGAGAAAAACATTATTAAGTGACAGGGAAACGGCAAAAAGTGTGACTTTGTGAACTTCTTATGAATGGATATTTATTGTGTAATGGGACTTTCATTGTATATGGATATTATGTCTGAAATGTAACCCACAGTAAGTACGTACTTAATTACTTATAAAATAGTGTTAAATTGGGAAAGTGTGCTATAGTAAGATTGATCTGTTAGATAATATATATAGATATAGCATACCTGTCATATATAAACGAACAATATGGAAACGAGAAGTAAAAAAACACAAGATATCGATAAAATAATAGCGGACTTTAGGGAAACAGGGAGTAAGTTACAATTAGAGGGGCAGGAGTTAAACAAATACGTACTAGACAAGTGGAGACAATGGGAAGAAGACGAACGAGAAAATAAGAGAAGACAGGTAGAAGACGAACGAGAAAATAAGAGAAGACAGGAAGAGACGGAAATAAAAAAACATGAAGAGATAATGAGAAAATTGCGGGCCGAAAGACAAAGAAGGTCTAGAGAGAATATTGAAGACGGGGACAGTGACAAAAGTTATACAACTCGTGAGACGCATGGGTATAAAAAAGAAGAAATTATCGTTAAAGAAACAGAACTACAAGATCACAAAGGTACCTTGAGTGAACTAGAAGCAATATGGTGCAGTGCTCAAAGTAGATTAGCAGAACTACAAAAGGAAGGCAAGAAGCACAAAATAAAACTAGATGAAGATGAAGTTGATACGAGTAAATTAAAAATAAAAATGGTCGAAATAGACAGTCAATTAGTGGGAAAAGATAAGTTAGTTGAAGAAGCTCAGGTACACCTAAACCACAAAATTGTGGAAACCACGAAGATTTTAGAAGAATTCTCTCTTAGAGAAGAGAATTATGAGTTAACCGGGAACGCTACACTGAGAGAAGAAGACATTGTTGAAATTGGGAAAATGGAAGTAGAAAAAGAAGAAATGTATGAAACAAATCTGAAGCGAATGGCAAAAGATTATGATAATTGGGACAAAGAATTACTGATTTATAAGGAGAACGTAAAGAGGGCGTACAAGGTAAAATTAAACGGAACTGAAGTTGAGGATGAAAAGAAGATAAAGCAGGTTCAATTACCTAATGTAGTGACTGCTAATAAAGGGAAGGAAAACGGTGAAAGGGAAGATAGATGGTTGCTAAAAAAAATTTGAAGAGGTACGGTTAAAGTGGGAAGTAGAAGATAAAGAATCATTGAGACAAAACGAAGAAAGACAGAGACTGCGACAGAAAAAAGACGAAAAGAAGCAGCTACAATACGAAAAGAGACAGGAGAAAATGTTTGAAAAGGACGAAGAGAAAAGAAGAAAACGGAGAATTAAACAGGGAGCTTTAAAAAGGAACGAGAGTAACTGTCAGGAAGAATTATATGGAATAGCCAGCTTATTTTGGGAAGAGCCGTATGTAACGAAAGAAGCGTATAAGGTGGCAGAACCGGCAGCTGGCGAGATAAATCATTATAGATACGACAACCCAAAGAAACAGACCAATAGCATAAGATATAAAAATGAAAATCTGAACATTAAAGGGTACAGAGACAATCGCAATACAGCTAGAGACTTTGGTGAGAGTTTTCCTAAGACAAGAAAACAAAATAATAAAAGTAGAATAGAACCAAGGGTGCTTAAAAACAGGGAGCCCGAAAATCAAAAACTAAGAGACGAATTAAATTACGACAGGGAAGAAAGTAACAAACTCATTAGTGAGTTGAGAAATAATCTGTCATTTAAAGAGAACGAATTAAAGGAACACAGAGAGACAGCAGGTAAACTTGAGTCAAAATTGAGCAATGTTGAAACTAGACTAGCGGATCTCGAGAAATTTGACATCAAACACAGATTAAAAATAGAGGAAACTGAAGTGGAATCAATGAACTTAAGAATGAGAATTGCCGAAATGGACAAACTACTTGCTCAAAAGGATGAAGAAAAATCCAGCTGGCTTAAAATAACTAAGGACAAAGATAGAAAGGTAACAGAGTTGACGAAGTCTGAAGCTGAAAAAGGTGAATTATTGGAAAAATTACAGAGGGAGCTAAAAGGGAAAGAGTTAGAAATGAATAGAAACCTAATCAGTACACAAAACAACATAGCAGATCTGAGTAAGGCCTTAACCGAAATGGGAGAATCATTAGAAGAATGGAAGAGAGAGAACAAAATAAAACTGAATAAATTTGAAGTTGAGTCCATGACCTGGAAAATGAAAAGTATCGAGATGGACAACGTATACACTAGCCTAATAAAAATAGTCAGGGGTAAAGATGAAAAACTAGCAGAGATGAAATTAGACTTAATCATTGCAAACCAAAATATAACAGGCCTGAAGAAGACAGTGACTGATAAAGATGAATGTTTGCAGAAATTACAGTGGAAGCTAAAAGAAATTAAAGACACACTAACTCAAGAAGTAGAGGAGAATAATGAGTTAACACTGACTATAGCACAGAACAAAGAAGACATAAATGACTTATGGCGAATCATTGTTGAAAAGGAAGAGAAAAGGACTGAATTAACTCAAAGATTAACTGGTAATGATACGGACATGACTGTGAATGTACAGAGAACGTCCAAGATGCGTGTGAAAATTGTTGAAAAACCTCACGAAAAGTGGATCAAAGAAGTACAATTTCGAAAGAGGGAAAATTTAGTTGAAAATATTAACAAGAAAAAAAGTAGTGACCCAGATATGCAAGATGGGGTGAAGGTCACTGAACACACCGTGGTCACAGTAGTAACATTAACCTCGGAGGCAAAATGTGTTGAATGTAAGGGAAATAAGGAAGATAATGATGGAGAATTTGATTGTGCTACTGAATTCCTAGCAGATAGCACATCTAAGGATGAAAACAAGCAACTTAAGAAAAAACACTACAGTGGAGCCACACAACAATATGACGTGGGCTCAGCTAAACACTGTTGTGAGTTGCTAAACAAAGGTAGCCCATATGACCTCCAACGACACAGCAGGGCAAACACGGAGCTACACAGAGACACAGTGCGGTCAAGACCGACCAGAATTAATAAGACAATGACCGACAAATACTCACAGGACAGGGGTCAGAATCGGCTTAGGGTCAAGTCGCGTTACAGTGACCCACAATCAGAAAAAGGCTTTGCGGGTACATTACATTGCGGACTGATGTTTTTGTGGATAGTCATACTGAAAACATTAAGTCTGGTGGGGGGAAATTGCCGGTTCGCTGAGCTGTTAAAACCCACAAACGTGATCTCGATAGGTCAAGTAGAAGTTAAAGGAGGCCAAAGTTATTTTGACACGAGTTGGGAGACTGGTATAGCCATGAGGGAAATACCGACTAGGCTTGAGTTAGTACACATAAGCCTGTATAATGGAAACCAGGGTCGTGTTTTGTTTAGGATTGGGGACAAACGGAATATCCCACCCTCAAATACAATGACTATGATTTTTTTCAATGTTATGAGTTTTTTGCCTGTGTACATGACTATGATTTTTTTTTCTCATGATGAGGTGTTTTGTGATAGCCATAAGAGATAATAAGGTGTTTTTGTTAGAACTTGCGGGGTCCAGGTGACCTCGTGTCATTTTTTATAACATGTATTGATGTGTCCTGGGTACCAGTACTATACTGGGTATTGATGCCGTATTTTGAGGGTCATGGCCATTGGGGTAATGATATAAGAAATGTTCCGCCCTGGAGATATCAGGACATTCTTGATTATAAGGATATGTATTGTTGATAGGTTCTGCTGAAAATAATGTTGGTGATTTTGATGATGAAATGAATTGTATTAATGAATTATGAATATGCTTTAAGTTTTGTGATGAGTATCATATTATGTTTATGATACGGATAAAAAGGGTTCCCCTATGGGGACGTGAAATATACATAGGAGGACATGGACTGTCCGTACAGGGTCCCGCTATGGGGACGTTAAAGATACGTAGGAGGACAAGGACTGTCCGTACAGGGTCCCTCTATGGGGACAGTTAAAGTTACGTAGGAGGACAAGGACTGTCCGTACAGGATCCCTCTGTGGGGACAGTTAAAGATACGTAGAACAGTGACTGTTCCGTTTAGGTCCTGTGATGTGGACAGAGCTAGTTGTAATTAATGACAGACTAAATTGCAATGTGGGGTATTATGATTATTTTTCAGGGCAGGTTGTTACAGATAACATTCTCATGTATTCAACCTTGCAATTGTAAATATTTAACATGTTTTTGTGTGGGGCTGTAACAGTCCAATTTTTTAAGATTACTTTAGAATATTATGTAAAGATGTAACCATGATATGTATTGATGACAATGTGCCCACGATATGGGTGAGCACGATGAATTATGGGGACTGTTATAAATTTTCGTGATTTCAAGATGTGTTGTGAGTGGGTGTGAAAGGACAGTGATTCCATACCCTGACTTTTTTTTTAATTTTATTTTTTTATTTACGGATGTTGTAAATAGAAGATTCTACACGGTAGTTGAATCTAAGGGAAGAGGGGGGACATGTCAGGGGTATGAGAATCACTGTGAGTGAATGGTTGTTGACGGGTATGAACTCCTATCACGGGAATAATGTCTAGTGATGTCTGAGCGAACTTCTGGTCACACGGGGTATGACAGAGGACACGCCAGGGTCAATCGAGACCAATTTTGGGGGGGTTAAAAGGGACGAGTTGCCTCAGCAGCAAGTTGCGCTGAGTTGCCGAGAGTTATTGGAGAGTTGTGTAGTTCGCACAGTGTTGTGAGGTCAGACCGTTCAGGGCAGACCGGGGAGCTGCAGGGTTGCAGTAACACAGAGAGCTTAGGTTTAATGTCGCCCAGAAGCGGTTAGGTTCGGACCGAGGGGACTTAAACGCTTTGTGTATTTACGTAGAACTGTAAGAGGACTTGAGCATGGGCCCAGGATGGTCGAGTCGGACCGAGGGCATGCTCGAATATTAAGCCATTTGTAGATAGATGTATTTGATGTCTAGGCGGGACCGCCAGTTTATACAATTGTACATAGCAGAATAAACAGTGATTTGTACCCGAAATCTTGTGTCATCTCTTGTGTGTATGCAGCGGAGAGCAAGCAATAATCTACCAACGAATGAGACCTTAACAAGTAGATCAAATCAGTTTAACACTAATGAAATATGTTCAACAGTAGATGAAATCAATTCAACAGTAGATGAAATCAGTTTAACCGTAAATGAAATGAATTTAACAGTAGATAAAATTAGTTTAACACTAAATAAAATCAGTTCAACAATAGATGAAATCAGCTTATCTGTAAATGAAACCAGCTTAACCGTAAATGATATCAATTTAACAGTAGATGAAATCAGTTTAACCGTAAATGAAATCACTTTAACAGTAAATTAAATCAGTTTAACCCTAAATGAAATCAATTCAACTGTAGATGAAAACAGTTTTACCGTAAATGAAATCAAATCCACAGTAGATGAAATCAGTTTAACAGTAGATTAAATTAGTTTAACCCTAAATGAAATCAGTGGTCAACAATAGATGAAATCCGTTTAATCGTAAATGAAATCAATTTAACAATAGATGAAATCAGCTTAACCGTAAATAAAATCAGTTTAACACTCAATGAAATCAATTCAAAAGTAGATGAAATCAGTTTAATCGTAAATAAAATCAATTTAACAGTAGATGAAATCAGCTTATCCGTAAATGAAATCAGTTTAACCGTTAATGAAATCAATTTAACAGTAGATTAAATAATCTCAACCATAGATCAAATCAGATCAAAAGCAGATTAAATCAGTTTAACCTTAATGAAATCAATTTCACCGTAAATGAAATCAGTTAAACCGTAAATGAAATGAATTCAACAGTAGATGAAATCAGTTTAAACCCTAAAAGAAATCTGTTCAACAGTTGATGAAATCAATTCAACAGTGGATGAAATCAGTTTAACTGTAAATGAAATCAGTTTGACAGAAGATGAAATCAATTCAACAGTAGATGAAATCAGTTTAACCGTAAATGAAATCAGTTTAACAGTAGATGAAATCAGTTTAACCCTAAATGAAATCAGTTCAACCGTAGATGAATTCAGCTTAACTGTAAATGAAATCAGTTTAACCGTAAATGATATCAATTTAACAGTAGATGAAATCAATTCAACAGCAGATAAAATCATTTTAACCGTACATGAAATCTGTTTAACAGTAGATGAAATTAGTTAAACCCTAAATGAAATCAATTCAACAGTACATGAAATCATTTCAACAGTGTATGAAATCAGTTCATCAGCAGATGAAATCAGCTTAAACCTAAATGAAATCAAATTTTACCATAAATGAAATCAATTTAACCGTAACTGAAAATAATTCAACAGTAGATGAAATCAGTTTATCCCTAAATGAAATCAGTCAACAGTAGATGAAATCAGTTTAACTGTAAATGAAATCAATTTAACAGAAGATGAAATCAGTTTAACCCTAAAAGAAATCAGTTGAACAGTAGATGAAATCAGTTTAAAGCTAAATGAAATCAGTTCAACAGTAGATGAAATCAATTTAACAGTAGATAAAATCAAATTTAACTGTAAAGGAAATCAGTTTGACAGAAGATGAAAACAATTCAACAGTAGATGATATCAGTTTAACCCTAAATGAAATCAGTTCAACTGTAGATGAAATAAATTCAACAGTATATAAAATCAGTTTAACTGTAAATGAAATCAATTTAAAAGTAGATGAAATCAGTTTAACCCTAAATGAAATGAATTCAACAGTAGATTAAATCAGTTTAACCGTAATTGAAAATTAATGTAACAGCAGATTAAATCAGTTTAACCGTAAATGAAATCAATTTAACAGTAGGTGAAATCAATTCAACAGCAGATGAAATCATTTTAACCGTAAATGAAATCAGTTTAACCATAAATGAAATCAATTTAACCATAACTGAAATTAATTGAACAGTAGATAAAATTAGTTTAACTCTAAATAAAATCAGTTCAACAGTAGATGAAATCAGCTTATCTGTAAATGAAATCAGCTTAACCGTAAATGATATCAATTTAACAGTAGATGAAATCAGTTTAACCGTAAATGAAATCAGTTTAAACCTAAATGAAATTAATGCAACTGTAGATGAATTCAATTCAATAGTAGATGAAATCAATTTAACCGTAAATGATATCAATTTAACAGTATATAAAATCAGTTTAACCGTAAATAAAATCAGTTTAACAGTAGATGAAATCAGTTTAACCCTAAATGAAATCAGTTTAACCGTAAATGATATCAATTTAACAGTAGATGAAATCAATTCAACAGCTGATGAAATCATTTTAACCGAACATGAAATCTGTTTAACAGTAGATGAAATTAGTTAAACCCTAAATGAAATCATTTCAACAATACATGAAATCATTTCAACAGTGGATGAAATCAGTTCAACAGCAGATGAAATCAGCTTAAACCTAAATAAAATCAATTTTACCATAAATGAAATCAATTTAACCGTAACTGAAATTAATTGAACAGTAGATGAAATCAGTTTAACGCTAAATGAAATCAGTTCTACAGTAGATGAAATCAATTCAACAGTAGATGAAATCAGTTTAACTGTAAATAAAATCAGTTTGACAGAAGATGAAATCAATTCAACAGTAGATGAAATAAGTTTAACCGTAAATGAAATCAATTTAACAGTAGATGAAATCAGCTTAACCGTAAATGAAATCAGTTTAACCGTAAATGAAATCAGTTTAACAGTAGATAAAATTATTTTAACCCTAAATGAAATCAGTTCAACAGTATATAAAATCAATTCAACTGTAGATGAAATCAATTCAGCAGTAGATGAAATCAGTATAACCGTAAATAAAATCAATTTAACAGTAGATGAAATCAGCTTGATCGTAAATGAAATCAGTTCAACAGAAGTTGAAATCAGTTTAACTGTAAATGAAATCAGTTTGACAGAAGATAAAATCAATTCAACAGTAGATGAAATCAGTTTAACCTTAAATGAAATCAGTTTAACAGTAGATGAAATCAGATTAACCCTAAATGAAATCAATTAAACTGTAGATGAATTCAATTCAACAGTAGATAAAATCAGTTTAACCATAAATGATATCAATTTAACAGTATATAAAATCAGTTTAACCGTAAATGAAATCAGTTTAACAGTAGATGAAATCAGTTTAACCCTAAATGAAATCAGTTCAACAGTAGATGAAATCAGTTTAACTGTAGATGAAATCAGTTTGACAAAAGATAAATCAATTTAACAGTAGATAAATTCAGTTTAACCGTAAATGAAATCAGTTTAAACATAAATGATATCAGTTTAACAGTAGAAGAAATCAGTTTAACCCTAAATGAAATCAGTTCAACAGTAGATGAAATCATTCAACAGTAGATGAAATCAGTTTAACCGTAAATGAAATCAGTTTAACAGTAGATGAAATCAGATTCAACAGTAGATGAATTCAGCTTAACTGTAAATTAAATCAGTTTAACCGTAAATGATATCAATTTAACAGTAGGTGAAATCAATTCAACAGCAGATGAAATCATTTTAACCGAACATGAAATCTGTTTTACAGTAGATGAAATTAGTTAAACCCTAAATGAAATCATTTCAACAGTACATGAAATCATTTCAACAGTGGATGAAATCAGTTCAACAGCAGATGAAATCAGCTTAAACCTAAATAAAATCAATTTTACCATAAATGAAATCAAATTAACCGTAACTGAAATTAATTGAACAGTAGATGAAATCAGTTTAACGCTAAATGAAATCAGTTCTACAGTAGATGAAATCAATTCAACAGTAGATGAAATCAGTTTAACTGTAAATAAAATCAGTTTGACAGAAGATGAAATCAATTCAACAGTAGATGAAATCAGTTTAAACCGTAAATGAAATCAATTTAACAGTAGATGAAATCAGCTTAAGCGTAAATGAAATCAGTTTAACCGTAAATGAAATCAGTTTAACAGTAGATAAAATTATTTTAACCCTAAATGAAATCAGTTCAACAGTAGATAAAATTATTTTAACCCTAAATGAAATCAGTTCAACAGTAGATAAAATCAATTCAACTGTAGATGAAATCAATTCAGCAGTAGATGAAATCAGTATAACCGTAAATAAAATCAATTTAACAGTAGATGAAATCAGCTTAATCGTAAATGAAATCAGTTTAACCGTAAATGAAATCAATTTAACAGTAGATGAAATCAGTTTAACCATAAATGAAATCAATTTAACAGTAGATTAAATCAGTTTAACCCTAAATGAAATCAGTTCAACAGAAGTGGAAATCAGTTTAACTGTAAATGAAATCAGTTTGACAGAAGATAAAATCAATTCAACAGTAGATGAAATCAGTTTAACTTTAAATGAAATCAGTTTAACAGTAGATGAAATCAGATTAACCCTAAATGAAATCAATTAAACTGTAGATTAATTCAATTCAACAGTAGATAAAATCAGTTTAACCATAAATGATATCAATTTAACAGTATATAAAATCAGTTTAACCGTAAATGAAATCAGTTTAACAGTAGATGAAATCAGTTTAACCCTTAATGAAATTAGTTCAACAGTAGATGAAATAAGTTTAACTGTAGATGAAATCAGTTTGACAAAAGATAAAATCAATTTAACAGTAGATAAAATCAGTTTAACCGTAAATGAAATCAGTTTAAACCTAAATGAAATTAATGCAACTGTAGATGAATTCAATTCAATAGTAGATGAAATCAGTTTAACCGTAAATGATATCAATTTAACAGTATATAAAATCAGTTTAACCGTAAATGAAATCAGCTTAACAGTAGAAGAAATCAGTTTAACCCTAAATGAAATCAGTTCAACAGTAGATGAAATCAATTCAACAGTAGATGAAATCAGTTTAACCGTAAATGAAATCAGTTTAACCCTAAATGAAATCAGTTCAACAGTAGATGAATTCAGCTTAACTGTAAATGAAATCAGTTTAACCGTAAATGATATCAATTTAACAGTAGGTGAAATCAATTCAACAGCAGATGAAATCATTTTAACCGAACATGAAATCTGTTTTACAGTAGATGAAATTAGTTAAACCCTAAATGAAATCATTTCAACAGTACATGAAATCATTTCAACAGTGGATGAAATCAGTTCAACAGCAGATGAAATCAGCTTAAACTTAATAAAATCAATTTTACCATAAATGAAATCAATTTAACTGTAACTGAAATTAATTGAACAGTAGATGAAATCAGTTTAACGCTAAATGAAATCAGTTCTACAGTAGATGAAATCAATTCAACAGTAGATGAAATCAGTTTAACTGTAAATAAAATCAGTTTGACACAAGAAGAAATCAATTCAACAGTAGATGAAATCAGTTTTACAGTAAATGAAATCAATTTAACAGTAGATGAAATCAGCTTAACCGTAAATGAAATCAGTTTAACCGTAAATGAAATCAGTTTAACAGTACTTGAAATCAGTTTAACCCTAAATGAAATCAGTTCAACAGTAGATAAAATCAATTCAACAGTAGATGAAATCAGTTTAACCGTAAATGAAATCAATTTAAAAGTAGATGAACTCAGTTTAACCGTAAATGAAATCAGTTTAACCGTAAATGAAATTAATTTAACAGTAGATGAAATCAATTCAACAGTAGATGAAATCAGTTTAACCCTAAAAGAGATCTGTTCAAAATTAGATTAATTCAGCTTAACCATAAATGAAATCAGTTTAAACGTAAATGATATCAATTTAACACTAGATGAAATAAGTTTAACCGTAAATAAAATCAGTTTAACAGTAGATGAAATCAATTTAACCCTAAATGAAATCAGTTCAACAGTAGATGAAATCAATTCAACGGAAGATAAAATCAGTTTAACCGTAAATGAAATCAGTTTAACAGTACTTGAAATCAATTTAACCCTAAATAAAATCAGTTTCAACAGTAGATAAAATCAATTCAACAGTAGATGAAATCAGTTTAACCGTAAATGAAATCAGTTTAACAGTAGATGAAATCAATTCAACATTAGATGAAATCAATTCAACAGCAGATGAAATCAGTTTAACTGTAAATGAAATCAGTTTGACAGTAAATGAAATCGATTCAACAGTATATAAAATCAGTTTAACTGTAAATGAAATCAATTTAACAGTAGATGAAATCAGTTTAACCCTAAATGAAATCAATTAAACATTAGATGAAATCAGTTTAACCCTAAAAGAAATCAGTTTAACAGTCGATGAAATCAGCTTAATCGTAAATGAAATCAGTTTAACCCTAAATGAAATCAATTCAACAGTAGATGAAATCAATTCAACAGTAGATGTAATCAGTTTAACTGTAAATGAAATCAGTTTGAAAGAAGATGAAATCAATAACAGTAGATGAAATCAATTCAACAGTAGATGAAATCAGTTTAACCGTAAATGAAATCAATTTAACAGTAGATGAACTCAGTTTAACCGTAAATGAAATCAGTTTAACCGTAAATGAAATTAATTTAACAGTAGATGAAATCAATTCAACAGTAGATGAAATCAGTTTAACCCTAAAAGAAATCAGTTCAAAATTAGATTAATTCAGCTTAACCGTAAATGAAATCAGTTTAAACGTAAATGATATCAATTTAACACTAGATGAAATAAGTTTAACCGTAAATGAAATCAGTTTAACAGTAGATGAAATCAATTTAACCCTAAATGAAATCAGTTCAACAGTAGATGAAATCAATTCAACGGAAGATAAAATCAGTTTAACCGTAAATGAAATCAGTTTAACAGTACTTGAAATCAGTTTAACCCTAAATGAAATCAGTTCAACAGTAGATAAAATCAATTCAACAGTAGATGAAATCAGTTTAACCGTAAATGAAATCAATTTATCAGTAGATGAAATCAATTCAACATTAGATTAAATCACTTCAACAGCAGATGAAATCAGTTTAACCCTAAATGAATACATTTAACCGTAAATGAAATCAGTTTAACCGTAAAGGAAATCAGTTCAACAGTAGATGAAAACAGTTTAACTGTTAATAAAAACAGGTTGACAAAAGATAAATTAATTCAACAGTAGACGAAATCAGTTTAACCGTAAATGAAATCAGTTTAACAGTAGATGAAATCAGATTAACCCTAACTGAAATCAGTTCAACATTAGATGAAATCAATTCAACAGCAGATGAAATCAGTTTAACCGTAAATGAAATAAATTCAACAGTAGATGAAATAAGTTTAACCGTAAATGAAATCAGTTTACCAGTAGATGAAACTAGTTTAACCCTAAACGAAATCAGTTTCAACAGTAGATGAAATAAATTCAACAGTAGATGAAATAAGTTCAACCGTAAATGAAATCAGTTTACCAGTAGATGAAATTAGTTTAACCCTAAACGAAATCAGTTCAACAGTAGATGAAATCAATTCAACAGTAGATAAAATCAGTTTTAACCGTAAATGATATCAATTTAACAGTTAATAAAATCAGTTTAACCGTAAATGAAATCAGTTTAACAGTAGATGAAATCAGTTTAACACTAAATGAAATCAGTTCAACAGTAGATGAAATCAATTCAACAGTAGATGAAATCAGTTTAACCGTAAATAAAATCAATTTAACGGTAGATGAAATCAGTTTAACCCTAAATGAAATCAGTTTAACAGTAGATGAAATCAGTTTATCTGTAAATGAAATAAGTTTGACAGAATATGAAATCAATTCAACAGTTGATGAAATCACTTTAACCCTAAATGAAATCAGTTCAACAGTAGATGAAATCAGTTTAACCCTAAATGAAATCAATTCAACAGTAGATGAAATCAATTCAACAGTAGATGAAATCAGTTTAACCGTAAATGAAATCAGTTAAACCGTAAAGGGAAATCAGTTCAACAGTAGATGAAAACAGTTTAACTGTTAATAAAAAAAGGTTGACAAAAGATAAATTAATTCAACAGTAGACGAAATCAGTTTAACCGTAAATTAAATCAGTTTAACAGTAGATGAAATCAATTCAACAGCAGATGAAATCATTTTAACCGTAAATTAAATCAGTTTAACAGTAGATGAAATTAGTTTAAACCCTAAATGAAATCAGTTCAACAATAGATGAAATCATTTCAACAGTATATGAAATCAGTTCAACAGCAGATGAAATCAGTTTAAACCTAAATGAAATCAATTTTACCATAAATGAAATCAATTTAACTGTAACTGAAATTAATTGAACAGTAGATGAAATCAGTTTAACGCTACATGAAATCAGTTCTATAGTAGATGAAATCTATTCAACAGTAGATTAAATCAGCTTTAACTGTAAATGAAATCAGTTTGACAGAAAGATGAAATCAATTCAACTGTAGATTAAATGAGTTTAACCGTTAATTAAATCAATTTAACAGTAGATGAAATCAGCTTAACCGTAAATGAAATCAGTTTAACCGTAAATGAAATTAATTTAAACAAATAGATGAAATCAATTCAACAGCAGATGAATTTATTTTAACCTTAAATGAAATAAGTTTAACAGTAGATGAAATTAGTTAAACCTAAATGAAATAAGTTCAACAGTAGATTAAATCATTTCAATAAGAGATTAAATCAGTTTAACACTAAATGAAATCAATTTAACCATAAATGAAATCAATTTAACCGTAACTAAAATTTAATTCATCAGTAGATGAAATCAGTTTAACGCTAAATGAAATCAGTTCTACAGTACATGAAATCAATTCAACAGTAGATGTAATCAGATTAACTGTAAATGAAATCAGTTTGAAAGAAGATGAAATCAATAAAAGTAGATGATAACAATTCAACAGTAGATGAAATCAGTTTAACCGTAAATGAAATCAGTTTAACCGTAAATGAAATTAATTTAACACTAGATGAAATCAATTCAACAGTAGATGAAATCAGTTTAACCCTAAAAGAAATCAGTTCAAAATTAGATGAATTCAGCTTAACCGTAAATGAAATCAGTTTAAACGTAAATGATATCAATTTAACACTAGATGAAATAAGTTCAACAGTAGATTAAATCATTTCAATAAGAGATTAAATCAGTTTAACACTAAATGAAATCAATTTAACCATAAATGAAATCAATTTAACCGTAACTAAAATTTAATTCATCAGTAGATGAAATCAGTTTAACGCTAAATGAAATCAGTTCTACAGTAGATGAAATCAATTCAACAGTAGATGTAATCAGATTAACTGTAAATGAACTCAGTTTGAAAGAAGATGAAATCAATAACAGTAGGTGAAAACACGTCAACAGTAGATGAAATCAGTTTAACCGTAAATGAAATCAATTTAACAGTAGATGAAATCAATTCAACAGTAGATGAAATCAGTTTAACCCTAAAAGAGATCTGTTCAAAATTAGATTAATACAGCTAACCATAAATGAAATCAGTTTAAACGTAAATGATATCAATTTAACACTAGATGAAATAAGTTTAACCGTAAATAAAATCAGTTTAACAGTAGATGAAATCAATTTAACCCTAAATGAAATCAGTTCAACAGTAGATGAAATCAATTCAACGGAAGATAAAATCAGTTTAACCGTAAATGAAATCAGTTTAACAGTACTTGAAATCAATTTAACCCTAAATGAAATCAGTTCAACAGTAGATAAAATCAATTCAACAGTAGATGAAATCAGTTTAACCGTAAATGAAATCAATTTATCAGTAGATGAAATCAATTCAACATTATATTAAATCACTTCAACAGCAGATGAAATCAGTTTAACCCTAAATGAATACATTTAACCGTAAATGAAATCAGTTTAACCGTAAAGGAAATCAGTTCAACAGTAGATGAAAACAGTTTAACTGTTAATAAAAACAGGTTGACAAAAGATAAATTAATTCAACAGTAGACGAAATCAGTTTAACCGTAAATGAAATCAGTTTAACAGTAGATGAAATCAGATTAACCCTAACTGAAATCAGTTCAACATTAGATGAAATCAATTCAACAGCAGATGAAATCAGTTTAACCGTAAATGAAATAAATTCAACAGTAGATGAAATAAGTTTAACCGTAAATGAAATCAGTTTACCAGTAGATGAAACTAGTTTAACCCTAAACGAAATCAGTTCAACAGTAGATGAAATAAATTCAACAGTAGATGAAATAAGTTCAACCGTAAATGAAATCAGTTTACCAGTAGATGAAATTAGTTTAACCCTAAACGAAATCAGTTCAACAGTAGATGAAATCAATTCAACAGTAGATAAAATCAGTTTTACTGTAAATGATATCAATTTAACAGTTAATAAAATCAGTTTAACCGTAAATGAAATCAGTTTAACAGTAGATGAAATCAGTTTAACACTAAATGAAATCAGTTTAACACTAAATGAAATCAGTTCAACAGTAGATGAAATCAATTCAACAGTAGATGAAATCAGTTTAACCGTAAATAAAATCAATTTAACGGTAGATGAAATCAGTTTAACCCTAAATGAAATCAGTTTAACAGTAGATGAAATCAGTTTATCTGTAAATGAAATCAGTTTGACAGAATATGAAATCAATTCAACAGTTGATGAAATCACTTTAACCCTAAATGAAATCAGTTCAACAGTAGATGAAATCAGTTTAACCCTAAATGAAATCAATTCAACAGTAGATGAAATCAATTCAACAGTAGATGAAATCAGTTTAACCGTAAATGAAATCAGTTAAACCGTAAAGGAAATCAGTTCAACAGTAGATGAAAACAGTTTAACTGTTAATAAAAAAAGGTTGACAAAAGATAAATTAATTCAACAGTAGACGAAATCAGTTTAACCGTAAATTAAATCAGTTTAACAGTAGATGAAATCAGATTAACCCTAACTGAAATCAGTTCAACATTAGATGAAATCAATTCAACAGCAGATGAAATCTGTTTAACCGTAAATGAAATAATTCAACAGTAGATGAAATAAGTTCAACCGTAAATGAAATCAGTTTACCAGTAGATGAAATTAGTTTAACCCTAAACGAAATCAGTTCAACAGTAGATGAAATCAATTCAACAGTAGATAAAATCAGTTTAACCGTAAATGAAATCAAATTTAACAGTTAATAAAATCAGTTTAACCGTAAATGAAATCAGTTTAACAGTAGATGAAATCAGTTTAACACTAAATGAAATCAGTTCAACAGTAGCTGAAATCAATTCAACAGTAGATGAAATCAGTTTAACCGTAAATAAAATCAATTTAACGGTAGATGAAATCAGTTTAACCCTAAATGAAATCAGTTTAACAGTAGATGAAATCAGTTTATCTGTAAATGAAATAAGTTTGACAGAATATGAAATCAATTCAACAGTTGATGAAATCACTTTAACCCTAAATGAAATCAGTTCAACAGTAGATGAAATCAGTTTAACCCTAAATGAAATCAATTCAACAGTAGATGAAATCAATTCAACAGTAGATGAAATCAGTTTAACCGTAAATAAAATCAGTTTAACCGTAAATGAAATCAGTTTAACAGTAGATGAAATCAATTCAACAGCAGATGAAATCATTTTAACCGTAAATTAAATCAGTTTAACAGTAGATGAAATTAGTTAAACCCTAAATGAAATCAGTTCAACAATAGATGAAATCATTTCAACAATATATGAAATCAGTTCAACAGCAGATGAAATCAGTTTAAACCTAAATGAAATCAATTTTACCATAAATGAAATCAATTTAACTGTAACTGAAATTAATTGAACAGTAGATGAAATCAGTTTAACGCTACATAAAATCAGTTCTATAGTAGATGAAATCTATTCAACAGTAGATTAAATCAGTTTAACTGTAAATGAAATCAGTTTGACAGAAAATGAAATCAATTCAACTGTAGATTAAATGAGTTTAACCGTTAATTAAATCAATTTAACAGTAGATGAAATCAGCTTAACCGTAAATGAAATCAGTTTAACCGTAAATGAAATTAATTTAACAATAGATGAAATCAATTCAACAGCAGATGAATTTATTTTAACCTTAAATGAAATAAGTTTAACAGTAGATGAAATTAGTTAAAACCTAAATGAAATAAGTTCAACAGTAGATTAAATCATTTCAATAAGAGATTAAATCAGTTTAACACTAAATGAAATCAATTTAACCATAAAATGAAATCAATTTAACCGTAACTAAAATTTAATTCATCAGTAGATGAAATCAGTTTAACGCTAAATGAAATCAGTTCTACAGTAGATGAAATCAATTCAACAGTAGATGTAATCAGATTAACTGTAAATGAAATCAGTTTGAAAGAAGATGAAATCAATAAAAGTAGATGATAACAATTCAACAGTAGATGAAATCAGTTTAACCGTAAATGAAATCAGTTTAACCGTAAATGAAATTAATTTAACACTAGATGAAATTAATTCAACAGTAGATGAAATCAGTTTAACCCTAAAAGAAATCAGTTCAAAATTAGATGAATTCAGCTTAACCGTAAATGAAATCAGTTTAAACGTAAATGATATCAATTTAACACTAGATGAAATAAGTTCAACAGTAGATTAAATCATTTCAATAAGAGATTAAATCAGTTTAACACTAAAAGAAATCAATTTAACCATAAATGAAATCAATTTAACCGTAACTAAAATTTAATTCATCAGTAGATGAAATCAGTTTAACGCTAAATGAAATCAGTTCTACAGTAGATGAAATCAATTCAACAGTAGATGTAATCAGATTAACTGTAAATGAACTCAGTTTGAAAGAAGATGAAATCAATAACAGTAGGTGAAAACAATTCAACAGTAGATGAAATCAGTTTAACCGTAAATGAAATCAATTTAACAGTAGATGAACTCAGTTTAACCGTAAATGAAATCAGTTTAACCGTAAATGAAATTAATTTAACAGTAGATGAAATCAATTCAACAGTAGTTGAAATCAGTTTAACCGTAAATAAAATCAATTTAACGGTAGTTGAAATCAGTTTAACCCTAAATGAAATCAGTTTAACAGTAGATGAAATAAGTTTAACTGTAAATGAAATAAGTTTGACAGAAGATGAAATCAATTCAACAGTTGATGAAATCACTTTAACCCTAAATGAAATCAGTTCAACAGTAGATGAAATCAGTTTAACCCTAAATGAAATCAATTCAACAGTAGATGAAATCAATTCAACAGTAGATGAAATCAGTTTAACCGTAAATAAAATCAATTTAACGGTAAATGAAATCAGTTTAACCGTCAATAAAATCAATTTAACGGTAGATAAAATCAGTTTAACCGTAAATGAAATCAGTTTAACCGTAAATGAAATCAATTTAACAGTAGATGAAATCAATTCAACAGTAGATGAAATCATTTTAACCGTAAATGAAATCAGTTTAACAGTAGATGAAATTAGTTAAACCCTAAATGAAATCAGTTCAACAATAGATGAAATCATTTCAACAGTATATGAAATCAGTTCAACAGCAGATGAAATCAGTTTAAACCTTAATGAAATCAATTTTACCATAAATGAAATCAATTTAACTGTAACTGAAATTAATTGAACAGTAGATGAAATCAGTTTAACGCTAAATAAAATCAGTTCTACAGTAGATGAAATCTATTCAACAGTAGATTAAATCAGTATAAATGTAAATGAAATCAGTTTGACAGAAGATGAAATCAATTCAACTGTAGATTAAATGAGTTTAACCGTTAATTAAATCAATTTAACAGTAGATGAAATCAGCTTAACCGTAAATGAAATCAGTTTAACCGTAAATTAAATTAATTTAACAATAGATGAAATCAATTCAACAGCAGATGAATTTATGTTAACCGTAAATGAAATCAGTTTAACAGTAGATGAAATTAGTTAAAACCTAAATGAAATAAGTTCAACAGTAGATTAAATCATTTCAATAAGAGATTAAATCAGTTTAACACTAAATGAAATCAATTTAACCGTAACTAAAAATTAATTCATCAGTAAATGAAATCAGTTTAACGCTAAATGAAATCAGTTCTACAGTAGATGAAATCAATTCAACAGTAGATGTAATCAGTTTAACTGTAAATGAAATCAGTTTGAAAGAAGATGAAATCAATAACAGTAGATGAAATCAATTCAACAGTAGATGAAATCAGTTTAACCGTAAATGAAATCAATTTAACAGTAGATGAACTCAGTTTAACCGTAAATGAAATCAGTTTAACCGTAAATGAAATTAATTTAACAGTAGATGAAATCAATTCAACAGTAGATGAAATCAGTTTAACCCTAAAACCGGCCCACTCCATGTTTTCCTATCGCACCGTCCCAAAGAGCGTCATCGCAGCCTACTCTTGCATTAAAGTCACCAAGTATGACAAGCTTATCAGTGGAAGGAATGTTGGTGATGATAGAGTGAAGGTCCTCGTAAAACTTGGATTTCACTTCATCAGGGTTAGTCATTGTTGGGGCATAGCAGCTGATGATGTTGAGGTAATCTTCCTAATGATGTGGCAGCAAGAGGCTGTCCCCCAGGATTTTAAAGATGCCTCTATAGTCCACTTGTACAAACGAAAAGGGAGCCGCCAGGCCTGCGATAATCATCGTGGAATTTCACTCCTATCAATTGCAGGAAAAATACTCGCCAGAATTCTCCTAGATCGCCTAAGTGCACATCTGGATCAGGGTCTTTTGCCGGAGAGCCAATGTGGTTTCCGGAAAGAACGCGGGACCATTGACATGATTTTTGCAGCCAGGCAATTGCGGGAGGGGTGTCAAGAGCGGAATATGGACCTATTTTCCATTTACATAGACCTTACGAGGGCCTTTGACACGGTCTGCAGAGAGGGCTTGTGGAGGATTGTGGCCAAGTATGGGTGTCCAAATGAGTATATAGCCATTGTAAGGCAATTTCATGATGGCATGCAGGCTCGAGTCCAGGACAACGGAGAGGTCTCTAGGCCATTCCCTGTCACAAATGGCGTTGGGCAGGGCTGTGTTCTGGCCCCAACATTGTTCAGCCTCATGTTCTCAGCCATGCTTACATAGGCCTTCAGGAATAGAAATGTAGGCATGGACTTCAGGTATCGCACTGATGGTCGTCTGTTCAACCTCAGGAGGCTTAAAGCTAAGACAAAGGTCAAATCAGACAGCATCCTGGAACTTCTTTTTGCTGATGATTGTGCCCTTAACGCGGGCTCTGAAGCACAACTGCAACTAAGTGCTGATAAATTTTCCAGTGCGTGCTCTAACTTTGGGCTCACCATCAGCACAAAAAAGACTGAAGTGTTATACCAGCCGGCCCCGGGCAAATCCTATACTGAGCCAAACATATTCATCAACGGCAACAAAATCAACACAGTGAGCCGCTTTACTTACCTTGGCAGCACACTGTCCCAGAAGGCCAATATTGATGACGAGGTGAACTCGAGAATCTCAAAGGCCAGCGCAGCATTCTGCAGATTGCATGACAGTGTCTGGAACAGAAGGGGAATCAGCACCCAAACAAAACTAAAAGTATACAGAGCTGTAGTGCTCCCCACCTTACTATATGCATGTGAAACTTGGATTGTATACCAACGCCATGCGAGGTTGCTGAACCACTTCCACACCAAAAGCCTTAGAAAAATTCTCAATATAAAATGGCAGGAAAAAGTTCCAGACACCGAAATATTAGCCAGGTCAGGACTCCCCAGCATCCACACTATCCTCATGCAAAGCCAACTACGCTGGGCGGGGCATCTAGTGCGCATGCCCGATCATCGCCTACCCAAGAGGCTCTTCTACGGTGAACTTACCGAAGGGCAAAGAGCACGCGGAGGTCCACGAAAGCGCTACAAGGACACGCTTAAAACTGCTCTGAAGGCCTTCGACATCGGACATGACTCCTGGGAAGCGGCAGCCAGTAATCGAGCCCACTGGCGCTCTACGATATGGAATGGCGCAGCTGTCTGTGAAGCAAATGGACAACAGGCTGCCAAGTTAAAACGCCAGGCCAGAAAGGAACGAAACCAAAACCCCCCTGAAGGGACCGCTTCTATATCTTGTCCGACATGCGGACGCCTCTTTCGCGCAAAAATAGGGTTAATAAGCCACCAGAGAACACATGTGGCGGCCCAGCAAATATGATGAGAGTGGTCATCGTCGATCACGACGGACGAACAACAACCCTAAAAGAAATCAGTTCAAAATTAGATGAATTCAGCTTAACCGTAAATGAAATCAGTTTAAACGTAAATGATATCAATTTAACACTAGATGAAATAAGTTTAACCGTAAATTAAATCAGTTTAACAGTAGATGAAATCAATTTAACCCTAAATGAAATCAGTTCAACAGTAGATAAAATCAATTCAACGGAAGATAAAATCAGTTAAACCGTAAATGAAATCAGTTTAACAGTACTTGAAATCAGTTTAACCCTAAATGAAATCAGTTCAACAGTAGATAAAATCAATTCAACAGTAGATGAAATCAGTTTAACAGTAAATGAAATCAATTTATCAGTAGATGAAATCAATTCAACATTAGATTAAATCACTTCAACAGCAGATGAAATCAGTTTTACCCTAAATGAATTCATTTAACCGTAAATGAAATCAGTTTAACCGTAAATGAAATTAGTTCAACAGTAGATGAAAACAGTTTAACTGTAAATAAAAACAGGTTGACAAAAGATAAATTAATTCAAAAGTATACTAAATCAGTTTAACCCTAACTGAAATCAGTTCAACATTAGATGGAATAAATTCAACAGTAGATGAAATAAGTTTAACCTTAAATGAAATCAGTTTAACAGTAGATGAAATCAGTTTAACCCATAATGAAATCAGTGTTAAACAGTAGATGAAATCAATTCAACAGTAGATGAAATCAGTTTAACCGTAAATGAAATAAATTCAACAGTAGATGAAATAAGTTTAACCGTAAATGAAATCAGTTTACCAGTAGATGAAATTAGTTTAACCCTAAACGAAATCAGTTCAACAGTAGATGAAATAAATTCAACAGTAGATGAAATAAGTTTAACCGTAAATGAAATCAGTTTACCAGTAGATGAAATTAGTTTAACCCTAAACGAAACCAGTTCAACAGTAGATGAAATCAATTCAACAGTAGATAAAATCAGTTTAACCGTAAATGATATCAATTTAACAGTTAAAAAAATCAGTTTAACCGTAAATGAAAACAGTTTAACAGTAGATGAAATCAGTTTAACACTAAATGAAATCAGTTCAACAGTAGATGAAATCAATTCAACAGTAGATGAAATCAGTTTAACCGTAAATAAAATCAATTTAACGGTAGATGAAATCAGTTTAACCCAAAATGAAATCAGTTTAACCTTAGAATAAATCAGTTTAATTGTAAATGAAAAAAAGTTGACAGAAGATGAAATCAATTCAACAGTTGATGAAATAACTTTAACCCTAAATGAAATCAGTTCAACAGTAGATGAAATCAGTTTAACCCTAAATGAAATCAATTCAACAGTAGATGAAATCAATTCAACAGTAGATGAAATTATGTTTAACCGTAAATAAAATCAATTTAACGGTAGATGAAATCAGTTTAACCGTAAATGAAATCAGTTTAACCGTAAATGAAATCAATTTAACAGTAGATGAAATCAATTCAACAGCAGATGAAATCATTTTAACCGTAATTAATATCAGTTTAACAGTAGATGAAATTATTTAAACCCTAAATGAAATCAGTTCAACAATAGATGAAATCATTTCAACAGTATATGAAATCAGTTCAACAGCAGATAAAATCAGTTTAAACCTAAATGAAATCAATTTTACCATAAATGAAATCAATTTAACTGTAACTGAAATTAATTGAACAGTAGATGAAATCAGTTTAACGCTAAATAAAATCAGTTCTACAGTAGATGAAATCAGTTTAACCCTAAATGAAATCAATTTAACCGTAAATGAAATCAGTTTAACCGTAACTGAACATAATTCAACAGTAGATGAAATCAGTTTAACCCTTAATGAAATCAGTCAACAGTAGATGAAATCAATTCAACAGTAGATAAAATCAGTTTAACTATAAATGAAATCAATTAAACATTAGATGAAATCAGTTTAACCCTAAAAGAAATCAGTTGAACAGTCGATGAAATCAGTTCAACGCTAAATGAAATCAGTTTACCAGTAGATGAAATTAGTTTAACCCTAAACGAAATCAGTTCAACAGTAGATGAAATAAATTCAACAGTAGATGAAATAAGTTTAACTGTAAATGAAATCAGTTTACCAGTAGATGAAATTAGTTTAACCCTAAACGAAATCAAATAAATTTCAGTAGATGAAATCATTCAACAGTAGATAAAAGCAGTTTATTCGTAAATGATATCAATTTAACAGTTAATAAAATCAATTTAACCGTAAATGAAATCAGTTTAACAGTAGATGAAATCAGTTTAACACGAAATGAAATCAGTTCAACAGTAGATTAAATCAATTTAACAGTAGATGAAATCAGTTTAACTATAAATGAAATCAGTTTGACAGAAAGTGAAATCAATTCAACAGTAGATGAAATCAGTTTAACCGTAAATGAAATCAGTTTAACAGTAGATGAAATCCGTTTAACCATAAATGAAATCAATTTAACACTAGATGAAATCAGCTTAACCGTAAATGAAATCAGTTTACTTGTAAATGAAATCAATTTAACAGTAAATGAAATCAATTCAACCATAGATCAAATCAGATCAACAGCAGATGAAATCAGTTTAAAGTTAATGAAATCAATTCAACAGTAGATGAAATCAATTCAACAGTAGATGAAATCAGTTTAACTGTAGATGAAATCAGTTTGACAAAAGATAAAATCAATTAAACAGTACATAAAATCACTTTAACAGTAAATGAAATCAGTTTAACCCTAAATGAAATCAATTCAACTGTAGATGAAATCAATTCAACAGTTGATGGAATCAGTTTAACCCTAAATGAAATCAATTTAACCGTAAATGAAATCAGTTTAACCGTAACTGAAAATAATTCAACAGAAGATGAAATCAGTTTAACCCTAAATGAAATCAGTCAACAGTAGATGAAATCAATTCAACAGTAGATAAAATCAGTTTAACTATAAATGAAATCAATTAAACATTAGATGAAATCAGTTTAACCCTAAAAGAAATCAGATGAACAGTCTATGAAATCAGTTTAAAGCTAAATGAAATCAGTTCAAAAGTAGATGAAATCAATTTAACAGCAGATGAAATCAGTTTAACTGTAAATAAAATCAGTTTGACAGAAAATGAAATCGATTCAACAGTATATAAAATCAGTTTAACTGTAAATGAAATCAATTCAACAGTAAATGAAATCAATTCAAAAGTATATAAAATCAGTTTAACTGTAAATGAAATCAATTTAACAGTAGATGAAATCAGTTTAACCCTAAATGAAATCAATTAAACATTAGATGAAATCAGTTTAACCCTAAAAGAAATCAGTTGAACAGTCGATGAAATCAGCTTAATCGTAAATGAAATCAATTCAACAGTAGATGAAATCAATTCAACAGTAGATGTAATCAGTTTAACTGTAAATTAAATCAGTTTGAAAGAAGATGAAATCAATAACAGTAGATGAAATCAATTCAACAGTAGATGAAATCAGTTTAACCGTAAATGAAATCAATTTAACAGTAGATGAACTCAGTTTAACCGTAAATGAAATCAGTTTAACCGTAAATGATATCAATTTAACAGTAGATGATATCATTCAACAGTAGATGAAATCAGTTTAACCCTAAAAGAGATCAGTTCAAAATTAGATTAATTCAGCTTAACCGTAAATGAAATCAGTTTAAACGTAAATGATATCAATTTAACACTAGATGAAATAAGTTTAACCGTAAATGAAATCAGTTTAACAGTACTTGAAATCAGTTTAACCCTAAATGAAATCAGTTCAACAATAGATAAAATCAATTCAACAGTAGATGAAATCAGTTTAACCGTAAATGAAATCAATTTATCAGTAGATGAAATCAATTCAACATTAGATTAAATCACTTCAACAGCAGATGAAATCAGTTTAACCCTAAATGAATACATTTAACCGTAAAAGAAATCAGTTCAACCGTAAAGGAAATCAGTTCAACAGTAGATGAAAACAGTTTAACTGTTAATAAAAACAGGTTGACAAAAGATAAATTAATTCAACAGTAGACGAAATCAGTTTAACCGTAAATGAAATCAGTTTAACAGTAGATGAAATCAGATTAACCCTAAATGAAATCAGTTCAACAGTAGATGAAATCAGTTTAACTGTAAATGAAATACGTTTGACAGAAGATGAAATCAATTCAACAGTTGATGAAATCACTTTAACCCTAAATGAAATCAGTTCAACAGAAGATGAAATCAATTCAACAGTAGATGAAATCAGATAAACCCTAAATAAAATCAATTTAACCGTAAATGAAATCAGTTTAACCGTAACTGAAAATAATTCAACAGTAGATGAAATCAGTTTAACCCTAAATGAAATCAGTCAACAGTAGATGAAATCAATTCAACAGTAGATAAAATCAGTTTAACTGTAAATGAAATCAATTAAACAGTAGATGAAATCAGTTTAACCCTAAAAGAAATCAGTTGAACAGTAGATGAAATCAGTTTAACGCTAAATGAAATCAGTTCAACAGTAGATGAAATAAGTTTAACAGTAGATGAAATCAGTTTAACCCTAAATGAAATCAGTTCAACAGAAGATAAAATCAATTCAACAGTAGATGAAATCAGTTTAACCGTAAATGAAATCAATTTATCAATAGATGAAATTTCTTCAACATTAGATGAAATCACTTCAACAGCAGATGAAATCAGTTTAACCCTAAATGAATAAATTTAACCGTTAATGAAATCAGTTTAACCGTAAAGGAAATCAGTTCAACAGTTTAACTTTAAATAAAAACAGGTTGACAAAAGATAAATCAATTCAACAGTAGATGAAATAAGTTTAACCTTAAAAGAAATCAGTTTAACAGTAGATAAAATCATTTTACCCTTAATGAAATCAGTGTTCAACAATAGATGAAATCAATTTAAAAGTAGATGAAATCAGTTCAACAGTAGATGAAATCAATTCAACAGTAGATGAAATCAGTTTCATCGTAAATGAAATCAGTTTAACCATAAATGAAATCAATTTAACAGTAGATGAAATCAGCTTAACCGTAAATGAAATCAGTTTAACCGTAAATGAAATCAATTTAACAGTAAATGAAATCAATTCAACCATAGATCAAATCAGATTAACAGCAGATGAAATCAGTTTAAACTTAATGAAATCAATTCAACAGTAGATGAAATCAATCTAACAGTAGATGAAATCAGTTTAACTGTAATTGAAATCAGTTTGACAGAAGATGAAATCAATTCAACAGTAGATGAAACCAGTTTAACCGTAAATGAAATCAATTTAATAGTAGATCAAATCAGCTTAACCGTAAATAAAATCAGTTTAACCGTAAATGAAATCAGTTTAACAGTAGATAAAATTAGTTTAACCATACCTGAAATTAATTCAACAGTAGATGAAATCAGTTTAAAGCTAAATGAAATCAGTTCAACAGTAGATGAAATTAGTTTAACCGTAAATGAAATCAGTTTAACAGTAGATCAAATCAGTTTAACACTAATGAAATATGTTCAACAGTAGATGAAATCAATTCAACAGTAGATGAAATCAGTTTAACCGTAAATGAAATGAATTTAACAGTAGATAAAATTAGTTTAACTCTAAATAAAATCAATTCAACAGTAGATGAAATCAGCTTATCTGTAAATGAAAACAGCTTAACCGTAAATGATATCAATTTAACAGTAGATGAAATCAGTTTAACCGTAAATGAAATCACTTTAACTTAAATTAAATGTCAGGGGTATGAGAATCACTGTGAGTGAATGGTTGTTGACGGGTATGAACTCCTATCACGGGAATAATGTCTAGTGATGTCTGAGCGAACTTCTGGTCACACGGGGTATGACAGAGGACACGCCAGGGTCAATCGAGACCAGTTTTGGGGGGGTTAAAAAGGGACGAGTTGAGTCGAGGCAGCAAGTTGCGCTGAGTTGCCGAGAGTTATTGGAGAGTTGTGTAGTTCGCACAGTGTTGTGCGGTCAGACCGGTCAGGGCAGACCGGGGAGCTGTAGGGTTGCAGTAACACAGAGAGCTGAGGTTTAATGTCACCCAGAAGCGGTTAGGTTCGGACCGAGGGGACTT